>JAODOY010037745.1:0-20845 GCA_025399855.1 Forbesichthys papilliferus
ATACACACATATACACACATTGTATACACACACACACACGCACAAACTGCAAAGACAAAACATACAAACAGTTGACCAGTCTAAAAAGGCACAATCTTTGCGTGTTAACATTGGCCTATGGTAGATGCCATTGGCCAATGGTTCAACACCACCACCGATACTATCGTCCAACAGAGACACAGGTGATTGGGTGAAATGTATCCCGAAGCCTGAGCTGTTTCTAGGCTAAAGGTGGTGGCAGAAGGCCACTTGTAGGAGTTCACTGCAGCGCACACTTCTCCCTCTGCTTCTTTGAGTATTTCCTCCTTCTCTGCTCCAAACCTCGCTCCAGGCGCTCATCCTCCTCCACCGCCCTAAAAAGGGAGGAGGGAGAGAGAGTTATAGGCAAGCGGTTCTCAAAATGGAAGCCAGGAGCATCAAACTAAATGATCATTGACGTGTGTGTGTGTGTGTGTGTGTGTAAATAGCTATAGCATTTCCACGGTGGTTGCAGTGGCACAGCGAGCAACAGAAACCTTCGATTTCTCATGAAATCCAAAGCGAGTGTGTCTCACCCTCTCTCCTTGGCGTCCAGGTTGTGGACGAGCTCGTCTCTTTGGTTGACCAGCGACACCAGTTCCTGGAGTAGAAGCTGCTCTCTGTGTTTGTGGGCCTGGGTCTTCTGCCATTCTGGGCAACAAACAGAAGAGACCAATACAATGTAAACGAGCTGGAAATTGTTAGGATATCTGCTGATAATGTACAGCATATACTGACTTAAACTGGAATTGTTATAACAGTAGTAATGCTTTTTTTTTTTTTGGTGAGATTCTTTGATTGTTAGTGCTGAAAAGTCTTACACAAATCATACAAAAACAGACCTGGTAGCATAGCAACATGAATGTGATCTACTCAGTGGTTACTAACATGACTTTCATAAACTATAAATACTATAAGGAAGTCCAGATAAGACGTGGATGTGAGGTTGAAATGGCTGACAGCGCTATTCTAAAGACATTCAGTGCAAAACAGAGAGGACATTAACTGTTTTAATGTCCTCTGAGGCTTCACCTTCAATCGCCATCATGTCCCTAAGGTCCTTGTTCAACAGCTCAAACTTTCTCTCCAAGTCTCGCTCCTCCAGTCTGTAGTAACAAAGAAACAGAAACAGGTTTTGTCTTTTTTGTTATCTTACTATGTTCAATTGATGTTAAGTTATAAGGTATTACCTCTAAGAAACGTCTATCTTATACGACCTGTGTGTGTGTGTGTGTGTGTCAGGGTTCCCACTGGTCATGAAAATTCTGGAAGTCTATTCCAGACATGGAAAGGGAATTTGATCATGTTTTGTGTCAAATCATGGAATATTGCGGAATATATTTACTGCATATTTAAATGACATGTTAATCAAAATTATTTTGGATGTGGTATTACATTTTGAGAGGTCTCAACATATCTTGAAATGATTGGTCCAAATGGGGTTCGGCCTGGAACTGGGATCGTCTTTCTCACCTCCAAATTGCATCCTGCCTTTAATATCACATATCACCATTTCCTTCAATAATAATAATATATCACACTATATTAATCTCTCAATAAATGCAATAGCGATTTTGTCACAATACGTTTTTCCTCTAGTCTTAAAGAGAGATATTTGAGGCAAATTCTCTGCCAGTGATGTCAAAATGTGCCACATGCACATTTAAAAGAGCTACTTCCCCAAACAAGATACAAAATAAAACAAAGGAGTAAGGCATTTCTATGTTGTTTGACTTGGCAGGAATTATTTTAAATGAGAGAAAGTCCTCTACAGGAGATTTTTAAAACAATACAGAATGCCTGTGAGCCTTGATGCATTATATTTGGTCACCTGGTGCCTGGATTTTTCCTTTTACATACTGTAAATAAACATTTTCGCTATTTTAAGTTTTTGATGGCCAAAAGTTCATGGAGGAGGGCCCCCAGACCCCCCACATAAGAAGACCCTCATCTTACAAACCCAATTTAGCCACTAGTCTGAATATTTATACATACCCAATGCAGCAACTAGTCTCCATGTATGCATAGTATCTAATATATAATCGCATTCATTTTGTTGCTATCTGTCTGTTACACAGACGTCGTTCTGGTGGCTTGTTTTTAGGTTCGCTATATGTCATGGAAATTCAGATTGTGTGTGTGTGTGTGTGTGTGTGTGCGCGCGCGTGTGTGTGTATGCGTGTGTGTAATGAGCATCTTACAGTAGCTGTAAATGATCCTGTCTCCTGATGAGGGCGTTCTTCTTGTTGACCAGTGTGAACCACTCCTGAATCAACTCCTCCTCCTCCACCTTATCACTGCCTGGGAGAGAGACATGCAGCCGTTACATCAGAGACATGCACTGCCTGGGAGAGCCCATTCAACCAACCTTTACATCAGAGACATGCACTGCCTGGGAGAGCCCATTCAACCATCCTTTACATCAGAGACATGCACTGCCTGGGAGAGCCCATTCAGTCAGTACTTGTACCTGTTTCCATCAGTTCCCGGAGTTTCTTTTCCACCACATCTGCTCTATTATCAATGTGCTTCTGTTCTGCCTCCAGGGCTTCCATCTCGCCCAAGACGTACTGGCTGCCATCCTGGATGGTATTAGACGAGGTATGAAATATATCACACACTGACACATAGACTCTGTTAGGAGTGGTGGCTAACAGACACATTCTGGGTCATATATTATCTGCAACTTACCTGGCCATCCTCAAGTCCCTCGTCACCAGAAGCCACAGCCTCTGTTCTGTCTGTAAGGCAAACACGGAGACCAGAATGTGTGATACGCAACACAACAATAAGAGCTAGAAACGGAGCTGGTTGGTTTTTAGATGTGTGTTCACCTGCTTCTGACTTCCCCGGTACAGTGGTGCTCTCTTCCTGCCCTGCGACGGCCTAGAAAGACAAAGGAGATATTTTTCTAAACCACGCAGATGAAAAAAAAAAAGGAAATGAGAACCTCTAATGTAAGTGCGGGTCTCTCACCGCTGACGCTTCTCCCTCATCTAGTGAACTACTCCTCCGCTGAGACCGCCGCTTTTTCACCAAATCGGCGTCTCTGACGTGCGAGAAGCCAGACTTGGACAGGAAGTGAGTCCTCGGCGGTGCAACAGGTGCCTGACTTGCACCTGCTGCTCCCGCCCCCTGCGACCGTTTGGTCCTTGGGGGCGGGACGACGTCTCCTGGGGTTTTACTGGCGTCCCCGCCGGCCTCGTTCCCTCTGGTAGCGGCGCCGCCGTTAGCCTCCATGCTGATACCCTCCATGCTGATACCCTCCTCCTGGAGCCTCTGGGCGTAATAGCGGGCGGCCGCGTTGGGGTCGGCGCTCTCGCGGCTCTCCCTGTCGGCCGCCACGGCATAGCTGGTCTGGCTGCTGTTCTTCTCTATCTGCAGCACGCTGAGATCCTGGCCCATGAAGTGGGTGCGGATCTGGTTGAGGTAGGTCATGACTATGAGGCGGTCGGGCACGGCCAGCAACATGTCCGAAGGCTCCATCAGCCTGGAGATGCCCAGCTCAGCAAAGCCGTCAAACGCCTGGAGGATCCAGACGGACAATAGCGCGCATACGGGATACATTTTTATTGCTTGTCGTTTCCAGTATCAACGGTATAAAAGCAACATATTTAAGTCTTAATCACCTTTTTGCTGTTCCTTTTGATGTCATAAGGGTCCAGCAACTCATAATCACTACACAAAATTGAGAAATAAATGTAGAATAAATGCAAACATAAATATGCAGATGTCTGCAGAATTGTCCAAGAATTGCCCATATGTTTGAAATCAAAACCTAGTTTTGATTTAAAACCGTCCGCTGATAGACTGTCGCTGAGAGACTGGCACTACTCTCTACTCCCCTCTGTTATAACACAATACTCGTGTAGCTTTAAAGATAATGACAGAACATGAATTCTCTGAATCCTACATTTTGTCGGGGCAGAAGTGACGGAGGATGGCGCAGAAGGCCAGGCCGTTCCTCCACGAGGTGCTGAAGTTGGTGATTTTGACTCCCTTGTGCTCCTCCGTGACCTCCTGGCACCACTCCAGCAGAGACTGCGTGGAGGTCACGAGGTCCGGGCTGGCCGACGAGCTCTGCAGACACACACAATAATTGGCCTTTACCCTCGGGCAGAAATGAACCCATCAAGTGGCCCGCTCAGCGCTGATAACCGTCGATTCCTCCGCTGAATCGGTAACATACCTCTGCAGAGGCAGTGCTGCCCCCCATTTCGTGGGCATCCAATGGTCTTTTCTGAGGCGTTGTCAGCTCATTGGCTGAGAAGTCTCTGGTACTCTGCCATTCGCTGTAAGAACCACTCAATCGCTTTTTACCACGGGCTGCTGGAAAAGGACGACCTGGGGATTTCTCTGCACTCTCTGTGGCACTAGAAAAGAAAACAATGACACAAAAGGAAAGGATCAGTATGCTGCTAGTTGTGATGATGCATGATAATGAATGAAAGCACAGTATCTCTCAAATGTCACTAATGGAAATGTACAGTAGATAATATTAATATTAGAAGGTGTGATATGAAAATGACTTAAAACTGAAAAATGACGTGGCAATTTCTGTAGTCGGATGGAGAGAATAACAAGCATGTCTTACTTTGCGTCTACACACCCACCTACATTACGCGAGTGTGAACAGCTAGGCTTACCTCTTCTCCTCAACATCACCAGCAGCTACATATACAGACACAAAGCCAAAGTCCACCTCTTCAACTGCCATTTCTTTATCAACTGTTATCTCCACAGGCTTAGTGTCATTCTCTACATGTAGCCAGCCATCTTGCGTAGGACTGACAGCTGGCGACGAGCTTTCGTCAGCCTCTGCTCCCAAATCTATTTCCATGTCACTTAGGTCAAAAACAGCTTCCCTAGCTTGCTCAGTTCCCTCTGTAACCACACACTGATTTGTAAAAGTCCAGTCTTCAATGCTACTTTTAAGTACCTTCTCGTTTATTGTATTTTCTGTTGACTGCTGCCCTGGGAAGTCTGTTTCTACGTGTATTTCAGGTTCCAGTTCCTCAGTTTCCAATTCTGTTTGTACAACATCTGCTCCGTAGATAGTGACAAAGCCTCCTTCGGAGATCATACTTGATTCCAGCGATGATGACCCTTCAGTTTCTACATGGTTGGTAGGAGGTGCAACCTCTGGCTTACTCTCCAAGGCCTCTGTGGGTACGAGGCTGTCTACCGGGGGAGTGCTGTCTGGATATGTGGCACTGAGACGTTTCTTGGAACGAGGCATTAATGTAGGTAAGCTTGACTCATTATTATGCTGTGCTGTTTCCTGAACAATGGTGATGCCTATTGTGTCTGGAGGGCAGGGAGATGGTGAGCTCGAAGATGTTAAGTCATCGGGCAATGATCCACTTAAACGCTTCTTCAGCCTTGGCTTTGGCACCGGCAAGGCTGAAGGTTCGAGGGTTTGCTCTTCACCGTCCCCGCCTTCTAGTTGCACTTTATTTTCAATGCTAAGCCTGCTTCTCCTTTTACGTAAAGCCACTGCAGGTGTGGAAGGTCGGTCGACAGAAGGTTGAGGAGGAAGGCTACTGCTCCTGGTGCTGTCCTGAGAGGTCTCTGAGCCCTCAGGTGATGATGAAACAGGTGAACGTCCTCTCTGCCTGCGCTGACGGGCCGATTCTCCTTGTGAATCAGTTCTGGTCCTGGAAACATCCAATCGGCCAGGAGATGCTACTTCCTGAGGTGTAAACTCACCTGGAACAGATCCATGGAGACGTTTTCGATAACGTGGCACGGGAATGGGTTTGTCCTCACTTTCAGGTTTTGATGTTGCAACCTCTGCTTTCTCCAATGGAACAGTGTCAACCGACATATCATCTATCTGCTTTGCTGCTTCTCCACTCTTTACAGAATCATCTTTCATGTTGATTATCTGGGATACATATGTCTTGTTTGCAGAATTCAAATGATCTAACGTACTAACTTCATATTTTCTGATATTAGCAGCTTTGACTGAAGGTTTTTTCTTGTGACGTCCTGGAGGGACTATCTTTCTGATGATGGAGAGAGGGGCTGTCTGCTCAATACCAAAATCAATAAATGTCTCTGGCTCTAATTTTGCCTTTGGTGGGTTGCTGTCCTTTTGTGTTGGTTCTACTTGAGTAGAGATGTTCACAAGTGTTTTTTTGTCAAAACATTCAGAAGTACTCGACTTTCTCCTTGTGCTTAGTGGTGGAACCACAACTGTGGCTACTAGCTGATGTCCACTCTCAATAACATCAGTGTTGATGGAATTGTCTTTGGTGAAGCTGTCATTTTTTATTACAAGCTGGTTAGGTGTCATTTCACTGGATTTTTGAATCAGTTCTTTAAGGGTTTGTGAAGGCTCAGGTGCACTCTTCTTTAAAGGTTGCAGTGAAAACCTTTCTTCACAAACAGGTTGAGCATTTACATCACAATGGTTATCCATTTTTGCTGGCTCTTCATTTCCACCAATAGGCTTGGAAAGGGGTTCTGAGTTGGTTGATGACACCTCATCAGTTTTCTGTGGAGCTTCAGGTGGCAGATTACGATCTCTTTTCTTCATACGTGGAGGAGGGACCACTGCGTTTTCCTGCATCGATTCACACGCTACCCCCTGCATGATGTCAGATCTCTGGGTTACTTCAGGAAGAAGACTACTGGTTTCAATTTTTCTTGCAGGCTTAGCGGGAACAGGTCCTATGGTAACCTGAGCAGCAACAATTTCTTTGACATCAGCTTTATCGGGGGCATTTGGAGGACAGCTGCTATCTCTCTTGTTTATTCTTGGAAGAGGAGCAAGATCAGGGGTTGGTTGCATTGTCATAAAATCAGCAGCAATATCATCTTTCTGAGAACTCTCAGGTGGAAGGCTGCTGGTATCCCATTGGACAGGAATGCATTCTGCTGAGCTCTTGACAGGCACATCCTCAGTATTTTGTTTGCAGTCCGAGGTTAGACCTCCCTTTCTCCGTAATGGTGCAGTCACGTTCTCTTTATGTTCTGGAGAATTATCTCGCTTTTGCTTTCTGTCGCACTGTGGGATAACAACATCTCTTTGTGGTTCAATGGGAGCGATTTTTTGATCATATGAGGATTCATCCTTGAGGTTCCCTGAATTTTCCTGAGAGTTGTCTTCCACCACACACGTGTTTAATGCAGGCTGCAAAGCGGTAGCAGATATTGCATCTGTACTTATGTGTTGAGGGCTTAAGGACAGAGAAGGAAAAGCTTCAGAATGTGTTAATCTTTATGGTGACATGCATCAATCATATAGTGTATGTTCAAATATAAAGCCAAATACAACACAACTATAGCAAAGTAACCGGGAAGACAAATCAATTGAAGAGGCAGACAAAGAAAAACAGCAGCCCACTGAAATAAGCACCATCCTTTTATCATTATTACTTGCATTTTGCACAAATGCAATTGCACTTTAGGAACAAAGTGGATACAAGACAAATAATAAACCTAACTTACAACATCTGTGTGAACAGATTTTCTTAACGCCATTTCATATGCACAAGACGTGTACTTCACAATTTCCTGAACAGCTATAATTGATAAACAAAGAATAGGACGCTGTTATGACAAATTTAAACCATATCCGCTTTCACACCGTGCAACAGAAATTATTTTAAGAGGGGTGTTGTCCCCTAGCACTCACCCTTCATCCTGGAGTTCAGAATCTAACACTTTCCTAATCACTTTCATTTCTGTCTCAGCCTGGGTATCTGTCAATACACCTTCAGCATAAACTGACATCTGTACTGTCTCTTCTGTGGATGAATTCTCCTTCATTTGCCACTGATCAAGAGACAATCCCTCTTCTGTTCCCTCATGATTGTCCTTTGATATATATGAAATATCTGCTTCTGTTAGGGGTGGCCATTTCTTCATAATGCAGGTGTCCACCACTTCCAAAAACCCGTCATCACTGTCTGTTGATGGTGATGGAGATGTCGTCTGATCACCTACCAGGTTCTGCATGTAGGGTTCAGCACTAGTTTGGAGTTCAGTGTCGTGTTGAGACAGGCCATCAACCTGGGGCTTCTCTTGAGGAACTATTGTACTGCTGAGGGCATCAGTGTCTAGTGAAAGTAGATGGGACTCATCTGACAAGTTTACTATATTGTCTGGTGGATCCATCGACGTGAGAGCCATGGGTTGTTCAACAACTTCAACTGCAACAGTGCTAGATGGCCCCAAAATGGATGCCACTGTTTCATAACTGTGAGAAGGGAATATGTTGATGAGTAATTGAAACCAAGGACCATGCAAACACACAAGGTTTCAATACATGTGTAATTAATGAAGGTAAATATTTTTAGTTTGTAAGATGGTGAAATTAATTTTCATGGAGATGGAGATTGCTAAAGTCATAGGTCATAAGCAAAGCAGAGATACCTTCTCCTGGTCAACACACAGGCACTAATAAGTTGTAATAACGGCAACACGACAAACCCAATTTATTTTCTTCATGCCAATTTATAGTAAAGGATAATAAACTACACATACTCATGCAAGGTAGCAGTTTCACACCATTCCACCACTTACCCTCTGTGGAAAACACCTACAATAGCCTTTACAAATCCTGAGGTCTCCTCCACCTTTGTTGATAAAGATGACTCCTGCTTTGTAACTGAGTGCTCTGCCTCCAATACTTCCCACCCTAAGACTACTTCATGTTCAGCTGAATCCAAAGACTTCACTGGATCCAGTTTGTCTTCTGCTATCTGATCTATGCTAAGGACCCAGATACATTCAGTTTACAAAAGTGTACACATAATCCATGCCACAATACCACACATATAACTAGGTTTTCTATTATACTGATATTCATTGTGCACTCAGTGCAGTCAGTATACCACTGCAGATTATGACAGACTATTTTTCTTCCCCTTTCATAACACACCATGCACCAGCACTAGACTCCTCCACTTACCCATCTACAGTGAGGGTTTGAGTCTGTTCTGCACAGCCCTTCAAATTCTCCTCTGTTATGAGAACAAAGTGTTATATACAAAAAGTGCAGCACCTCTTTGTTTGGAAATAAAACTGTACAGAGTATCTTACCATATACAAGCTCCTTGACTGGATGGCTATAAGATACTTTGATAGAGGTTTGCATTTGCATTAATTCTTCTTCAGCAGACTGCAACAGAGCAACCATAGGCTGTTCCACAATTGTGTTTAATTGTGGAGTTCCGGGAATTTGTGTGACACGTGGACAGGATGGAGAGATTGCCACCATATTTTTAATTCCCTCAATGCCACCTGATGACTTATCTGTAATAATAATGTTCTTATTTTGTGACTTCTTAAAGAGGAACTCTGTGTGCAATGTCCCATCTGGAGTGTCTGTTGATGGAATACTAAGCATCCTTGCTGATGGAAAACCGGGTACACTTGTACAACATGGAGTAGATGCATATAAACTGACCATGTTTGGTGGTCTATTTTTAACTGGAGCACAAGGGAATCCAGACATGCGGGCCACTTTTGGACATGCTGATACTAATGCCATCATACTTTTCACGCTGTAACTGTATGGCCGCTCTTGCCCACAATGTTGTATGATTTCTTCTACTATTTTCCTTTGAGGCTTTATCCAGAGAGGCACTGGTTTAATTAGCCAACCGGTGTTCGGGACCTCAGCCAGTGATGGGAAACCTTTGAGACATGAAACCTTGGGACAGTAAGGAACAAGACTCATCATATTGGGTTCCATTTTGGATCTTCGAGGTGTAGAAGGGAAACCAGGAATCATTGATGCTTCTGGGCAAGATGAAGCAATGGATAACATTGTTTTTATAATGTCTTGGTCTTGTTTTGGACTGTGTATTGCAAAAAATGTCTTCTTCTGAAGTTCCCACAAAGACTTGGGATCAACAAGCCACTCTAACTTTTTAGCTTCTTGGGAAGACACACAGCCCGGGAAACTGGACCGTTTAGGACAGACAGGAACAAGACTCATCATGTTGCATCGAGGAAAAGATGGAAAGCCTGGCATTCGTGATGCTCTTGGACAAGAAGGAACCAAAGCCAACATGTTCTTGTGTTCATCTATGTGGATTGGTGATCTGTAAATCATTATAGGCTTCTTTCTCAGTGGTTTCATCATTACTGAAAGTTCACAAACCCACTCTAGTCCCTTGTCTGTTTTAAGTGATGAGAAGCCAGGTATGTTGGAAACTTGGGGGCACAAAGGAAGAATGCTGACTATATTTAGTCCATAAAACACAGATTTGGGATTTGAAAGCGATGGGAAACCAGGAACACTGGCGACTTTAGGACAGGATGGTACAAGAAAGACCATATTCTTCATGTTTTTGTTGTTGTATTTTGTTCTGTCAAATATAACCATTTCCATATTTGTTGTTCTTTTCACAAATGAGTCAAATTTAGTTATCCATCCTACTCTCATATCTCCATCAATTGATGACATCCCTGGTATGCTGGAAGCTTGGGGGCACAATGGAAAAATATTAACAATGTTTGGTCCATAATACACCTTTTTTGGGTTAGGAACAGATGGGAATCCTGGATTCCGTGCCTCTTTTGGGCAGGATGGCACCAGTGAAACCATTGATTTCACTGTTCTTATTTTCTTTTCAGAACTGTCAATCAATGACAGGTGTTTTTCTTTCATTTCTCTCTTACAAAGTGGTTGAATATTAATACACCAGTCTTTGCAATCAGATTTCTGTTTCGATGGAAGTCCAGCCACAGTAGACACGGCAGGACAAGAAGTAAGAAAGTTGACTGTATTAGGCTCATAATATATTATTCTAGGTTGAGGAAGAGAAGGAAATCCATAAACACAAGCCTGTGTTGGACAGGTAGGGACTAGAGCAGACATTGCTTTAATGTCATCGCTCATCAAATCTTTATTTGCACCATGTTCAGTCAAAATAGCTGTGAGTCTTTTCTGTTTCCCCCAGAATGGTATGTCATCAATTGCCCAGGTTTTGCTAATTGGTTCCACTGACGAGGGTACACCTGGAATAAGTGAGGCTTTTGGGCAAGAAGGTAGAAGCTGTGCCATACTTTGACCATATTTTACAGTAGGCTGTGAAACTGAGGGGAACCCTGGTATACATGAATGTTTCGGACAAGGTGGTAATCCAAAAACAATTTCTTTCTTATCATCTTCATCTTGTTGTGAATTATCTGTCATGACAACTGACTTTATAATTTGGTTAATCTCCAATAGTGGTTCTAGATCAGAAACCCAGGATGTAAAAGCAACATTGTCAATAGAAAGTGAGCCAGACATACAAGATAACTTTTGGCAAGACGTGAAAGGTTCTACCACGTTCAGTCCATAATTATTTTGTAGCACAGATGGGAACCCTGGTGTTCTGGCTTCCTTTGGACAAGATGGCATTAGAAGAAGCATTGTTTTCATAATCATTTTATAATCCTCTGATATATGAATATTTTCAATATGTTTGTTTTTTTTATTCCACAGTATCTGGTGATCATTAGGCCAGTATGTTTCTTCTTTGATGGGCAGTCTAGAGGCCATGCCAGAGATGCTCGTTAAATTGGGACATGTCTGCAAGATTGTGTCCAGTTTATGCTCTGTGGAAGACGTCTGTGAATATGGCACATGTGGCAAATACATTTCTAAAGGATGGGCTTGATCTTGCTCCACAATGTGTTCCACTAATTCAATATCTTCTATCCTATAAGTTGTTTGTTCAATTGGTTGATCTGCCCTAACTTTATGGGGGTATTCACCAGTCAGGCTTTCATTGGAAGGTACTCCAGGCATACTAGTTTCAGGACAGGATGAGACCACACCGACCATGTCGCTCACCATTACTCTCTCTTCTTCCGATGCGTCTATTTTCAGACAACTTTTTTCCGGTGGTAGATTTTCCTGTAGAATGCTAATTTCTATAGGACATTTCTCTAACTGCTGCTTTGCATCAAGGTATTCACTGGATAGGAACTCTGGAGCACCAGCAAGAAGTGGGCCTGATGGTAGCATTGAATCCATTTTTCCATTTCTAGGGAAGGGATATCAGCCATAGTTATCAAATAACAAGGAATAATACTATACTAAAACAATGATCTTGCCGTTGTTGTAGTTACAGTATGTGTAAATGAATCATTGTGGTTGTGTCCAGACAAAGCACTGTGTCCTTAAAGCAGTTACAAGCTGCAGTAAATTAGATAACAAAAAAACAGAAATATATCAAATCAATTAGCTACATTGTCACTGTCATGCAATCATTTTCAATTAAGCCAAATCTTTGCAAACCTATTTAGGGCTTAATGGTGCTCTAACAACCTGCTTTAAAATGTTTATTTTAATAGAGACAATGTTCTTGTTAGATAATCACAACATATATCTAGAACAAATAACGACTTAGCCACAACAAAAGAGGTTCAGGCAAATACTGTATTATTGTAAAATATCAATATACAGTATGTTGGATTGAAGCACCAGCATATGTTTGATAATTAAAACATTATGTGAAACTACAAATATACAGGAAATCCACTTAAAAACCAATACCAGAATGTCAATGCCATGCACACGTCACACTGATGCAGTGAAATCAAGTGCTATGCTCTTACCCATGTTCAGAGTGTCTCGCAACACCCTCCAGAGCTATTCTAGCTGTGGCTCCATCATTTACACTTTCTGATTCTAACATTCTCCCTTTTGATACATCCTGAATGGAATCTTCTAAGGCAAAATGAGCCTCGGCAATAGTTATCACTTCGGACTGGTCTGTTGCTTTGTCTTTGTCAACAGATTCAGAAAGTGATGTCTGAATTTCTTGAATCGGTGTGAGGCCCAATGGGCTGAAACAAGTCACAAGAAAATACTCTGATATAATTCTCCCAATTAATGATATTCAGAAAGCATATCTAGCAAAACATAAAATAGAATGAGTCAGTCTGAGGTTGATTAGATGTGCAAAAGCGTTATTGCACGAGAAAAACAGCCCATAAATCACTGCACACAACCAAGCCAACCCACCTCGCTCTGACACTCATGAATAAAGGCATGTCAGGTATGGTGTGCCAAATTCTGCAGTGCAAGTGTCTGAAAATAGAATTGAAAGGCAATGTTTTAAGACCCTATCCCACTGGCATCACTGATAAATGTGAATCTGCAGAATTGACAATTGCAACTTTCTGCTGTGATTTTCCCCACTCACCCTTTTTCTAAAATGCCTACGTCTTCCTCATTTGACGTCCAAAATCCATCATCATGTTTTTCAAGCCCTGAGCCATCTGCAGTTGTTTCATTTGTGTCATGCTCATTTTCAATTTGATTGGATTCCTCCCACATTGGTACTACTTCATTTCTAATGGTGGAGTTACCTTGGCTGGTGGCCAAGTTACTTGTGATGCTTGGTTCTGACTCTTCTTGATATGTCACTAGTGAAGTCATATTAATCTCCTGTGGCATTATTGGTAACTTGGTTTCAATAGCCGACCTAACAAGTCCTGTGTCCCTAATGAGGGTAGAAGTTTGGGGAGCAACTGGATATAATGTAGTTGGTCCTAAAGCCATCATACTCATATCCGTAATCTTTTTTGTTGAAGCTATTGCTTCTGTAAGTCCTTCCTTTGATGGTTTCAACAACAGCGGCCTTTCATCAGCTGGCCAATTCTCCGCTAACTGGAGCCCAGTTGTTGATGAAATCCCAAGAACAGAAGTGTTTTGGCAAGAGGACACAATTTGTATCATATTATGCAACATTTCCCCTTCTGATTGTGACACTGAGGGAAATCCAGGATTGAGGGCAATTCTTGGACAAGATGGTACAAGAGAAACCATTGTCTTCATTGCATTTTTGTCAACAGATAAAATATTTGTTGACAGATTAGTCTTGTCCATTAGGTTTAGAGACTGGTCCCAGTGCAAAGTCCTCATAGCAAGCAATGTTTTTTCCCAGATTGTTCTCCTGTCAACATCACGGCTATCACATTTTGTCACATGGTGTATGGCAGGTAGACCTGGAACTTTAGAGTGTTTTGGGAAAGTATTGGATGACTTAAAGGTAATGGTGTCTTGATTATGCACAACTTCCACTGGTGAGCACTGTAACTTAGAGGGAAATCCTGGGATACGTGACTGTTTTGGGCATGGTGGCAACATTGACATCATAATTGTAAGCATTGTATTTTCTTTATAAGACATGATTTGGCCATGTATAATGGCACGTGTTTTAATTTTCCTTGGGCTACATTTTGATATTGGATTTTTGTCCATGTTCCACTTCTCGTTATCCAAGTGAACAGGAAACCTAGAAGCCATTCCAAAAACATGGGAATGTGTTGGACAGGTAGGCAAAAGATCTATCATGCTTAGTGTGTATGCCAATATCATGGATGCGATGTGCATGGGACACTCTGTTGCTTTGGTATTTTCTATAAGTGAAATTACTGGAAGACTACATACATTATTGAAAGTAGTCGATACTTTTTCCATACAGCCGTCAGCTGATTCTTGCCAGAAAACTGAGGGAAAACCAGGCACACTGGCCTTCTGAGGGCAAGACGGCAGCATTGCAACCATACATTTAGCTGTATTCTTATCAAAAGATACATTCAAGATCTGGACTTCACGTGTTTTGATTGACCTGACAAAGTCCAATTTCTTTGCTATAAAACCTTCTTGGTATCTGAAAAAGCAAAGCCTTTTAGAAGGAAATCCTGGAGCCCTACTATGTCTAGGGCATGATGGTAGTATTTTAACCATACTAGGCTTTTCTTGCTGAGCAGATGGAAAGCCGGGAAGACTGGCGTGTTGTGGACAAGATGGAGTCATGTCAACCATATCCTCAAAATATATTTTGTCTATGTCTTCTGGAATCCACTTCACAATATTAATTAGGTTTTTCTTCAGTGTTTTGTCCTTTATTGATCTACTCTGCACATGCCAAATATTGTTGTCTGAATTCATGTGATGTCTCGATGGTAAACCAGAAACCCTAGCCTGTCTTGGACATGTATGTCTCAAGCAGACCATATTTGGTGGTAGTTTCCGTGGTGCTGAGGGAAAACCTGGAATTAAAGTCTTCAAAGAACACGATGGAAACATATCTGCTGAATTTATCAGTTCTCTTCTATCTTGAACCAGAATGGGGAAACTATTTTGCATTAAAGCATCGCATTTTTTCAAAGTATTTTCCAATAGAAGATGTCTAGCTGTATCAAAATCTTTATTTTGAAAACTAACTGGTTCTTTACAGGGAAAACCAAAGACCTTGGATTTCTTTGGGCATGTAGGCAGAATATTAACCATACTGAGATTTTGCCTTGGTGCAGATGGAAAACCAGGAATACTGGCCTTACTTGGGCAAGAGGGTGTCATAGTTGCCATCCCTTTCATCAGTTCAGGATCACTGCATGTCATTTCCTGGTAATTATCAATATCTGAATAAAGTATCTCTATGTTCTTTGATGGCTTTGAACCCAGAGTACTGTAAACATGCCATTCTTCAATGCTATCCCTGACACATGTTTTAGAGGGTACACCTAATGCTCTAGCTATCTTAGGGCATGTATGAAAGCTAGCCATACTGGTCTCCTTTCTTGGTGTAGAAGGAAAACCATGGATGACTGATTTACTGGGACAAGATGGTAACATATTAAACATATATTTTGTATGTTCTTTATCACCATGTGGCCATTCTTGACTCAGACCAGGTGCATTTCTTATTGCTTTATCTAAACACACTCTTCTTAATGCATGCCAACTACCATTGCTTATCTCTAGTGTTTGTCTAGATGGTAGACCTGAAACCATTGTCTGTTTGGGGCATGTAGAAAGAAGACTGGTCATATTTGCAGTACTTTCAACTGGTTTCTGTGGTGCAGACGGAAACCCTGCAGCATTGGCCTTTCTTGGACAAGTTGGCAAAGTGGCCAACATGATTAAAATCTCACTATCATTGACAATATGCTCAGGAGAACATGACATGTGTGAAACACCCCCTTCTCTTATCTGCAGTTGTTTCTTCCATAGAGTATATTTTTCCACAGCCCAAGCCTTGTATTGTTTCATTGAGCCTCCCGAGGGTAAACCTGCAACACGTGCAGCTCTGGGACATGTAGGTAGCATGTTAGCCATATTTGGATCTTGTCTTAAAGCATAAGGAAATCCAGGAATATTGGCATATTTGGGGCAAGATGGTGTCATGTTCACCATCTTTGCAATCACCTCACTATCCTCATAAAGTGAACCCAGGTTATTTGAATGGGAGAAAAATACCATTCTCTCATTGGGTAACCTTTTGAAAATGATTCTATCTCCAGGCCAAGTTATGATTCGTGACTGATCTAAACATGGCATTCCTAAAAGGCTGGAACGTTGTGGGCATGTTGGTAGTAGCATTAGCATATTTGGTGCTATATTCACCACATCAAATTGATCTTTAGGAGATGGAAAACCAACAATATTCCCCTCCTTTGGAGAAGACGGAACAGTTTCCATCACAGAGCTAGTTATAAACACGTTCTTATCCTCTGAGCTTTCCCTTAGTGGTTTTGAACTAGGAATGGTTTTGGTTCCCTCTACTTCTGATAGCATCGTATAAGATAGTGCCATGGTCATATTCAATTGTTCTGCTTTAGGCTGCTGTGCTCCAAGGATACAGGAGGGATTACTATCCACCAGCCTCTTAGCTCCACCAACACTCTGTTGTTTTGCTTTAGGCTGCTGTGGTCCGAGGTTACAGGAGGGGATACTATCCACCAGCCTCTTAGCTCCACCAACACTCTGAATACCAGGTACTACATATAGTGATTCACACTGTAGGTTTTTATCAATGGACCATTCTCCAGATTGAGTTTCTGGTGTTTTGTTTGTCACTGCAGGAGGGAAAGTGAAATGGATCCCTCTGGGGAAAGATGGTTCAACTGAGGCAGCGAAATTTTCATTTCTGAGGGGGTAAAAGGACACCAAAGGCTGATGTCAGTCAGTTTCACTAGAGAGCCTATGTCACCTATGTGACAAGAATACAATTATTATTTTATCCCTTTTGAAGTGTGACACGTACACATATGATGTTTGTCTATTTAAAATAAACATTTTTGAGTTAGGAAATATGCAGTTTGTCATACATTTGTTGAAGTATAATACTTTGAAAATACATAATTAGTAAGACTACAAACCCATAAGTCACATAAGTGACGTCATGACGTTCTCGCGCCACAACCCACAAGCCAAATAATGCATTGTTTTGGCGACGTATGTTGTGCGAGACGAAAGCTGTAGTTCCCTAAGTGGTTACACACACAACTAAATATTACTAAATACTACCAACTGCAACTTTCTTGACTGAAGACCAACATGATGTGTACTTCGTGACGCAATTTAAACTGGATTAAAAATGTGATTGATTCTTGCCATTGACTACCATACATATTTTTCCCAAACTAAGGTTCCATAATGCGGAAGTAACAAAATATTGGATCTATAGAACAAGTATCGCATTTAAAAAAAAAAGTATTTTACTTATGCTGTATTGTATTTTTGTACTGCTTTTTTTCAGTAAATAAATAATAAGTGTGCAATAGAGGCTTCATGTTAGTGAGCAGACCATGCCAAACTTACCCCAAATTAATTGATATAGTTTCCCTTATCTGCATTGCTTTTGTGTCTTTTTCATAGGTATGAGAGATTTGTGGGAAAGGCAACGACATGGTCTGGTCTGTAATGGGAGTTGGCTGGGGTTTCATAGGAGACGGGAGCCTTCTCTGAGCAGGCTCTTCGGTCATCAGAGTGCCTAACTGAATGGTCATCGTAGACAAGTGACTCCTTGCTCGAACTTGAGTCTCCTTTACTGAAGTGGAGCTGGGCTCAAAAGAATCATGTCTTTTCTCCGATGCTGTGGGGAGTGGAGGGACTGTGGGCTGGGCTTTTGGAAGAGACAATGTTGGCCTTGCTTCGGCCTCACTCCGCTGTGCTTTAGGCAAAGTTTGGAGCCCTATGGCTGTGGGAACTCTCGGGCTTAGGGACATATTAGAGGCCAAGCTCTCAGGTCTGGGGGACAAGGAAGTGAAGGTTAACAGGTCAATGGGGAAATGATATCTCCATAGAGCAATGCAATAACACCATAACTGTAGGCCTTTGTTTAAAGTCTATTTCAGTTAACTACATTGCACACCATGCATGCACATGAATACTTTGCTATAATAAATTAACTACAACAATTTGCCCTCAAAACAATCAAGCAGTGCTTGGGCTAATTGTCCAGACTCTCCTGAACAACCAGCAATGAACTACAATGAAGCCTGCAACGTGTCACACGCAATACTCTAGGCTATAAATGCCCACAGGACACCAATACAATTACAACCACAACGCTTCCAGATCAACAAACAGCAGAAACGTGTAACTGTCTTAAGCCGTACATAGCTACAATAAACGCAGGCCCTGGACGTTCTGCCGCCTTAGGCACGACAAAGAAATTCAGCCTTGGGTATATCGACAGTGCAAAATAAGCTTTAGCCTATGTCAATGACCCATTCAGCTACTATAAGATAATACACTTATAATATAATAATAATAATAATAATACATATAATAATAATAATAATAATAATAATAATAATACACTCTTCGCATTTCGCTAGCTTACCCTTCTATCTGCGTGCTGAAAAAATAATCATACATACCAATTTAAAATGAACTAAAAATGAACATCAACCACAGCAACAGGCTCGCTGAGCTCATCGAATGTACAGCAGCTCAAGCATGTTGCCACACTGACATTCGCATTCATTAAAAACACTCAGTCAGCACAACAGTCGAAGTCTCAAACCAGCCAAATGCTTTACACTAAGTGTTGTTGTTGCTAAGGTGTAGAAATTACAACAGTTCAATCTGTTTTTTTAAAGCTTTTATTGACAAGTATGCAACACTGCTTATGAGATGAATGAAAACTATACTAACAATGCAGACGATTATGGTGCAAACAGCCACCCAGAGAAGTAGTTTGGTTACATGATTTGTGTGAGGTGAGTCGAGTTATAAGCACGTGGTACACATAACCCACCACTCCATACACAATAGCACAGCCACCACCTCTATTAACCGTACGGCGTGATTATTCACTCACCCTGCAGATGCCTTCACAACCTCCACCCCGAATGACGCCTTGTCGGCCCTCTTCTCGTACAGCTTGAACTGAGCTATACTGACTGTTGTGGCATCGGTGGCTAAACAGCGCAACGTGAAGGAGAGCATCATAGTTAGCTATGCTAAGCGGACGGGGATCTTTAAAGTTGCTTCTATCATTTTTGCTCGGACTTACATGAGGTTGTTGTACATGGTTGGTCTTCCTCTCTCAGTGTGCTTAACTGTGACCTAAATTCTAAACAAGAAGAAAAAACAAGTCAAGTTTAGAATACTATATCATAAGTAACTGTAGTGCAGGTTATACGCCGATTAACAGCCAACAGTCAACTGCATTAATGAGAGCCACCACTTGGGGGAGCCAGGTTCAAAGCCACATACTTGATGCATTCAACCCCTTTTTGCACTTAACAGAAGGGATACCGTTCCTATTGGATTTCCTTCTAGTGTTTTTGTTTTGTTGTACCTGCGTCTCGGTCGCTGGGGGCTACGGCCGACGCTTGGACAGGAACATGAGGGGTGGGGGGGGAACAGAGAGGCTGAGGAGGGGGCTCAGAGTGCACAGGAGCGGGATGAGGGATTAGAGGAGCGGCTAAGGGGGCCTCCGCTGCGTGGGTGACCTTTGGCCTCCAGGAGGGGACATAGCCAGCCACTCCTTGGTGGGTCTGAGCCAGACACTGGCCCACGGGAATAGAGGCTACAGCACACAAGCAAGAAGAAGGAGTAGAAGAAGAAGAAAAAGAAGAAGAAGAAGAAGAAGAAGAAGAAGAAGAAAAAAGGGGAAATTCAGAATACGAATGTCACTGTCAGTGCTGTCAGTGTTACTGGGCATGTGCGTACCTGGCTGAGCGGCAACTGGAAAAACAGGAAGTGCAGGGCACGGAGAGGTGCTGCTAGCAACGCAGAACAAAGGAGCAGGGCCAGCACAGGAGGCAGAGGAGGAGGAGGTGGTGGTGGGAGATAGGTGGACAGGTTCTGACAAGACGCTAGAGGAGGGAGAGGTAGGAGGTCCTGGCGGCAGAGACACAGGGGCGGCGCCCGTAACAGAGGCGGGTGGAGGTATTAGTGAATCGGACGCGAGGGGAGGCCCGCTCGGTAGAGAGCGGTGCGGTGCTGGGTCGGACCGGGGAAGCCGTTCGGCCATGGGAGACATTTTGAGGACGTGGGGCCTGGGACACCTCCACTCCGTCTGCCAGGGCTCTGGGACAGCAAACGGTCGAGCACGGGGCGCAGAGGTGGGGAAATAAAAAGGAAACAAAGCGCAATGACGTTTGGTGAAACAGGAAGCACGGCACAGAAACAGTTAGCTACCGTTTGAAGAGTGAGCGAAACGATAAGTAGAAAGTCAAGAAGGAAAGCAGAACATAAATATCGGCACGCATGCATGCACTGTATTTAGACACTGCTTTCTACTGAAGCTCTAGCTAGCTCTATTTAAGTAACTATCTATCTATCCATCTACAGTATCTATCTATCTATCTATCTATCTATATATCTATCTATATATCTATATAATTAACTCTATCTATCTATCTATCTATCTATCTATCTATCTATCTATATATCTATCTATCTATCTATCTATATAATTAACTCTATCTATCTATCTATCTATATATCTATCTATCTATATAATTAACTCTATCTATCTATCTATCTATCTATCTATCTATCTATCTATCTATCTATATATCTATATAATTAACTCTATCTATCTATCTATCTATCTATCTATAT
>JAODOY010037755.1:0-10734 GCA_025399855.1 Forbesichthys papilliferus
TCTCTCTCTCTCTCTCTCTCTCTCTCTCTCTCTCTCTCTCTCTCTCTCTCTCTCTCTCTCTCTCTCTCTCCCAACCCCTGACACACCACCAACCCAGTTTTGATTCAAACAGTTGGGCCGGAACAGGCAATACCAAATCGACCTCAAAATTTCCATTCGGAAAAGAAAGGACAGAGAAATAACAAAACAAACTGACGATGAGGGGAAAAAGAGTAGATGGACGGGCGATGTGGGGTGTGTGTGTGTGTGTGTGTGTGGGGGGGGGCATGAAACAACATTGGTGCGCAAGGCAGACGGGCGAAGCTGTGCCAACTGTGTTATGTTTGGCAAACCTTGAAGTGCCTCGTCTACATTGCGGGAGGGACGGAAAAGAAAGCGCAGTGCCGGAGCGACAGTCAGCCATGTGTTGTGGTTGCCAGCTGTGTGTGTTTGAACCATGGGAGAATGTTCACATGGTTGTAATTATCATATTAACGTAATGGGGTCTATCAGGCTCTGGGACATGTAGATTCTGGGAGCAAGAGCAGGCTGCGCTCTCGCTCTCTCTCTCTCTCTCTCTCGCTCTCTCTCTCTCTCTCTCTCTCTCTCTGGAGCATGCCTATGTGATGCTGATGTGAATGTATACTGTAGGTACAACCTCATAATGGCACTTGAAAATATCACATTCCTAGTGTTCTGGAAAGGATGTGTGAGTGCAAAATAAACGACCATTTTGCTATTATCTGTTAAACAGATGCTTTTAAAGTTGTTTTTCACTTGTGGGCCATTATAGTGTCTGTAGGGCATTTACTCACTAATGTTGACTTGAAACAAACTGCCAACGTATAAACACCCTTCATCAGTTGTTTCCCAGAATACCTTTCAGTGGCTGGGGTCGCTGTGTTGTCGGGTGTTGCTGTGGTGATGGAAATTTACAGTCGTTCCCATTTTCAACGTTTTCCCATGAATCTGCCAACGCTAGTTTCAAGTTTGTCCTCTTTGTGTGTTTGTGTTTATAATGGTTGCTCTTTGTGTCCCTCCCGCCAAGCAAGTCACAAACCCCCTTTTACGCCTTTTACAGTAAATTGTAAATCCTTACTCATCCTTTTGGACAGAAGTGTGGATGACCTTTGCTCTTGTATATTTTGTCCTGCATCTTAATGGATTTGCCCTATGTAAATAGCATTATTATGGAACATGATAACTTCTCTCGTTCCAAGTCATTATTCCAACCTCTGGTTTCTTCCTTTAAAGCTTGGATGGGGATCTGTGAACAGTTTAGTATGATCGGAAAAAATGCTGGGTTGATGTTTTATTTTATGCCTCAGGCCCTCTAATGTATCTTTAGACAAAGACAGCTGCTTGGACGTGTAGTGTTTGACTGTCAGAGCGCTGGTATTTGCTTTCGAACTGCGCCAATAAAAAGGCTGATTGATACGAGTGTCAGCCCCTTGGATGTACCAGCATGTAAATAAAACGATTATCTTTTAGTAGCAAAGAAAGCCAGACATTTTAAGACAAATTGCACAATGACAAATGGTGGGTAAATCAAAAGGAGCGAAGTGATATTTGTGTTTCACAATTACTAAGTCCCTCTCATTTCTGAGCTCCGGATGTCCTGGCTTCGTGCGGTTTTGGTCATCTTTATCCAGATGGGGGTTTCTCTGGCTTAGCCATCAATGTAAAGGGGTTAAAAAGCAGAGCCAGGCAGGAGTGCACATAGTAATTGTGCTTGTCAGGGAGATGGACAGATGAGTGAGGGAGGGAACAGGGATTATAATGCTGATGTTGGATTAATAACAGTTAGCTACATACAAGTTTATTTTAAATTTGATGACAATGCAGTGCATACCATTTAAATGGGTTCTCGTGGGGTGTGAACGAGATAAATGCAGCATAGGCCATGTAGTTTCTCTACATTTAAAAGATCATTATCCTTCGGTTCATATTCACACAGGAAATGCCCTAGATTGGATATATATATGGACAGATGAACAGTCGAATGGGAAAGCAGATAAAGGAAAAGGGAGAGAAAGGGGAGGTTTATAAATTAAGTATTGACATGGCAGAACTTGTAGGAGATGTGTGGTTGGAGAAAGGGTCTGCCGAAGACTTTCGAGATGACAATCAATGAACAATGTTGAACAACATGCACTCCTATTGCCACCGAAAATCCTAAAACCTCTTCTACTTTGTATCAAGTCCTTTTGTGACATTCTGAGACTAGCTCTGTCTTTTTGTTGCAGGTTGTGAAAGTTTTCTTTTGGGCTTTGTGTCTCTGTGCTTGTTTGCTTTTGTGCCTGTTGAAATGGGCTTTTGTGCTGTGTTTCTAGGAAGGATCCATGCAACTGAATGTTACTTGAGCACTGCAAATCCTTCATGTTATTAATCCTTTGTTATGCTGTGTGTGTGTGTGTGTGTGTGTGTGTGTGTGTGTGTGTGTGTGTGTGTGTGTGTGTTACCTGAGCCTTCTGTCAAGCAAATCATTTGTCCTTTCTCCAGAACAACCTGCACTGCAACACACACACACACACACACACACACACACACACACACAAATACACAACCACATGCTTCCATGATTATTTATCGTTTTTGTTTAAAACCTCCTCATGGTACTTATACGGTATGTACTGTATGTATACATGTATACTTATATGGTATTTATATATATATCATATGTGGTATATACCTGCTTAATACCAGCAGAAATATTTTTTTGTCTCTAATCACAATGAAAGCCCTCAGTGGAGATGAGGGGCATTCAATAAAATAAAATACATTACCATTGTGTTTAGATAGGAATACAAGGCTCCAGAATTTGACAAAACACATGAGCTGACTTGATAACTCCCCTGTGTGTGTGTGTGTGTGTGTGTGTGTGTGTGTGTGTGTGTGTGTGTGTGTGCATGTGCGTGTGGCAGAGAAATTAGCCCTTAAATAAAGCCATTCAGATTTGAGTCATTAGCATACATAACACAAGGATCCTTTTATTGGTTATATTGCACTTAAGCACTCGTATAGCACCCAGACCTCGCCTGTATTTGATCATTCCTGCTGTTGGATTTACATTCTGATTTCTCTGATTGCAAGCCATCAGTCACTGATTTTTAGATATAAAATCACTGTTAAATCTGTTTATTTTTAACTAATAAAGTGTGCTGGCTAATTGCACACACCGCTCACCCACTACTCTGAAAGCTAAGAATTATTTGCAGGTCCTAACTTACCAGAGTCTGGTCCCTCTCTTGGTCTGTGAAAGCTGACTTCAGCCCCATCATTCCATAGCTATTAGAGCTAACCCCCTGGCTGGCCTGAATGTGAGGAGATGTTGTGTTGTCAGCTGGGGGGCTCCAGTTTCTCCACAGATGAGTGCAGAAAGGGGTCACTGACGCTTCTCACCGACCCCCCGCAGCCCAGTTTCCTGTCCAGGGACTCATTGCACTCCATTACATGTCATCGAAGAACCAAAATGGCCTCCGCTGTAGATTTCACCCCTCCAGCTTTTATCAAGACTGCTGTTTCTCTGAAACCTAAGAGTTTTTATAATGAATGGGCTTTGGAAGAAATTGCAAGTGGTTGAAGATATACCTTAGATATGTACTGATATAGGTAATTGCCTATGAAATGGAGCAAGGTCCTTTGTCCAATCTCAAAGATGGGATGCCTTTTAAGGGTTCACGTTTTTCCAGGCGATGTCAGAGATAAACTTGTAACTTAAGGAGGATGAGGAGGGGGTGGTATAAAGGACACCATTTAAATAATAGAGAAAATACTTTTTTATTTGCTAATAAATTGCATTTAAATAAAGTCTGTATTACTGTATTATTTGCCTGTGAATTAGGAAGGATAAAATGTAACTAGTCCTGTCTTTTTTCTGTAGAAAGATGATTTTGTATTTTGATCTTGATGATTGATCTTGGTTAACTTCTTGCCAGAATTGTGGAACGTTGGTAATACGCTCTTTATGATCACAATTGCTGTATAGGTATAATATAGGCTATTGCAATTTTTTAATGGTTGTTTTTTTAATTATATTTATAAAATACATTGTTACATTGTCATGCTTTATAGGTTTGGAAACAGCCCACTCCTTTATGATTTTTAAATGATATTTTCCCTATATTGGAAACATGTTTTACCTTATAAATTCAATTATTTTGTGAAAATGTACACTTGTTTCAAATATGATGACAGGGGCTAGCTTTTGGATCTGACACGGATTAAATCTTGGAAAGTACATTTCCTCTTTAGCCTGGAGAACATGACGGCTGTTTTTTCCACAACTATTTTCAATGTTGACTTCATCTCATCTGAGATGGACGTAGAAGTGGACCGAAAAGTTAACACTGTAAATAGTTGCTGTAAAAAAACACCATCATGTTCATACCATAAAGAGGAAATGCATTAAATGGTAAAGGTCAATTTTGATGGCATGGGTAACTTGCACGTTTGTGAGAAAACAAGTAAAGGCAGAAAGAAACATCATATTTTTGGAGAAAGCCATCCAGATGCGGTCTTTTCCAGGGATCCAGTATGCAAAATCACATTATGTGTGTGGATAACAAATGAAGTGGTTGCATAAGCAGCGTGGGTGCAAGACTGGCCAGTCTGCAGTCCTGACCTGCATTACTGATTGAGAACGTTTAGTGAATTATGATGCACAAATAAAAGTGACTGAAATAATTTAACGTAAATAATGGATATCACAACCTCACAAAAATGAGATTATACAATGTTAAACCTTGTCAGACTCTTTGGCGGGGTGAACCCAAACGCACAACTTGCAGGTTCTCAAGATACGGGGGTTTATTTAGGTTTAGCAAAAGGCACATGCAAAACAGAGGGCTGATGTTAAATGAAGATCCAACAAAGACAATACGACACACTAGGGCTTAAATACAGAAAAACGAGACAAACCATTCGTCACAGACAACAAGCCGCAGGTGAAATCAATAACACACAACTTAGGTAAGAGCAGGAACACGTTGGAAACACGGACCGGAACACAGGGGAAAGACGGACTGGAACAGAGTGAAGGGAACACACGGGAGGGAATGCAGGGGAGGCGGACCGCAGGACGTGACAAACCTTCAACTGCCCTAACGTCTTTGGGCTGTATAAGTATATTCTTACGAAACAATTACAAGGTAAAATACAAAAATAATGTGTTGTTGTTTAGGAATTTGGTATAGAATGAGGAGTTTATTAATCAGGCAACTGTTTAACCATTTATCTTTTTTAAAGGCTGGATAGAAACATAGAAAGACATAGGTTATGATGTTGGTTTTGTTTCTCGTCTGCCTACAGTATATTGAAATTGTCCAAGTGCTGTTTTATGAACTAGCAGTAAAATCTTTCCACGAGTAATTTGTCTCCGTCTCCTGCCGTCGCTTATTTTGGGTAGCTGTTTCTCCATCTCAAGTCAGTGGGTCAATATTTGCTTATAACTTTTGACCTCTGTATTTACCCAGCATTTTTACTCAATTACTGCCACATAGCCAGAGCTCCGAGCCTTGGAACCAAAAGAAGTCAATGTGTATCTTTGAAACTACGATATATAAAAATATAGGCTATCATATAGCATATACATAAGGACTTTACATATAAAAGCACAGATGATTTATTATCTCTTTATTCAGATTTCTACAAAATATCATGATAATCCTTCTAAAAGTTTCTGAAATCTTCCACTTCATTGCTAACAGAGTGAGGTAAAAACATGACCTCATTGGTGGAAGAAAGACACAACACCTGGAAGCCAGTAGCTTAATGTATATTTAAATCACTAATCCCAATAACTATTAACTCACCAAATAAATAAAAATAAACATACAATACTGGTGCTACTATTATTATAGAGTCTGTCCATACATCTTGTGTTCTATACGCAGTATACTGTACTAAATATATCAGACTATCTACATTTAGTAATCTGTTAGTGTTAGTTATATTGTTATGTTAGCTATGCTATTGTTCCCTAGACTCTAACTGGTTCCCGACTTTCATCATCAGTATTCATTGTATTCATACCTGGAAAGTAATATAGAGCAACTTGTCGCCAGCAAAACCATTGTAGATGGTACGACGCGCCTGGCACGTGCGTTTCTCTTGCAGTGCATTGGCGCATGCTAGGGTATATTGATCTAACTAACTAAGTCTAAACAAACTAGGCTATAGTTTCACTAGAACAATGTACAATATTTTTTATAGCCTATTTCCTGCATTGAATATATTAGCCTATAGGCTAAATATTACACGTATCACCTTTAATACCCAGCAAACAGGTGACTGTATTTCTTTTGGAGACTGGTATAGAAAACACCAATCTGGGGGCCTTTCAAAGAAAAGTGCATGCTCCAGGAGGTGTCCGTTCACTGAATCATGCTGGCTCGACAACCACACATTCACACACACGCGCGCGCACGCACACTTGCACACACACACACACACACACATGCAAACACACACACACACACACAGACCAAGTCTTTATCATTGCTGTCAGAGCATTGGGTACTCAGACTGGCGTTACTACCTTTGCCCGGGATGTGGTAGTAATGCCACTGGGTGTGGCCCTCTGTGTGTGCTAAAGCTAGGGTGACAGGGCTCTATCTTGTTTAGACAGTGGTTTCCTCTGCCCAAGAGCCAGCCGCGGCAGGTTAACTAGCAGAGACTATCAACAACAAGGATGTCCTTGGTCTGACCTCCACTTTGATGTCTTCCTCTGGCTCTCTGTTTCCATGTCCTTCACCCTTTTGGCCTTGATACCTTATGTTTTAGCGGTTTGTTTACCACACCTAATGTAGATATCAAAACCATGACTACATTTACATGCACACTAATATTCCACTATTCTTCTGACTGGCAATAATATGAAATTGATAGGTGTCATGTAAGCGGCATATTCTGTTTGGATTTGACGAATTAGACTTTTACCCCGATTTAAACATTTTTAGGGATATGCCGATATAGTTTTAGGAGCATGTATACATAATATTTGGCATATGAGTCTTAAATAGGGTTTTCACTATATCGTATGGCATTGGTCTCTTGCTTGCGTACGGTAAGACATGCAGAAAATAGCATTTATAATTAATTACATAATAATATATAATAAGCGGCTCCAGCCATAAAATGTTCCTTTAAAATATGAATGCAGTCTGAAAACCACAGAGAATCCGTTGAAGGCCGAGTAAGTTATATATCTTTAGGACGTGTAACAGCTGCATGCATGTTAGTGGAATATTACAGTCATTTTAAGCGGACATGTAAACAGCTTAGTAGGAATATTGTCATCTTCAGAATAAGGGAAGAAAACTGAATATTATGCTCATGTCAACATAGCCACTGTCACAGTGTTGGGCGATCGTGACTTGGATTAGATCATTACATCCCTGGTCTAACAGTAAAGAGCATATACGCTCTATAAATGTATACACACTGGTATTAACTGGAAGTCGCTTCTGAATTTAATTTGAGCCAGAATTTTATTTGTGTTTAAATTAAACTGCAATATACAGTAATACAGTGCATATATAACCACGACTGCGTTAAACATTGTTCAAATATACTCCTGTGTAGCTCATTGATGTGTTTCTAAAGCTAAATTGCTTGTGGTTTCTGAACAGGGCTAAAGCTCATCACATTACAACAACAAAGACATGTTTCTACCCGAGCGGTGAGTGAGTTTAATGTCTTCCTATTTCCAAGTGGAGATAAGTTATCAAACAAACAACACACTTGTCAGTCTTCTCTCTGCAGACATCCGTGCTGGTGGATCCGGGTGTGTCTGGTAGCTGCTTAGAGAGGAGGCTGCTATTTGGCCTTCCTGTGCTAAACAAACGTTGCCGCTCTTTAGTGGTGAGTGGAGGCAGAACACTAATGAATACATTACTATCCATAATGTCCCTATTCAGAAAGGGACATTATGGCTAGATTCCTGATACAGAATAATACTGAGTGCTACTACTTTACCATGCCTGGTCAAATACATCTTAAATAGTGTATGAAAGTCATATGTTGACAGCTTGGAAGTGATAGGAAAATAGCCGTCTTCTCCCCCATCTCTCACCTGAAATGCTCTGGGTGTCATGGAAACAGCCCCCTCCACGAGCTCCATTTCCTTGAACCTCACCTGCTATCGGTGGCATTCCCCGCTCAGCCACCCTAATCCCAGGCACCAGAACAGTATAAACACACACACAACACACACACAGGTTCTGTGGGATAAATGCGATGAAACAGATGATGACTGTTCTCATGCAGTGTAATCCATCTTTCTCTCTGTGTGTGTGTGTGTGTGTGTGTGTGTGTGTGTGTGTGTGTGTGTGTACCAGCAAACATTCCATGCAGGCATTAAGGGACTTTTCATCAGGCATGTCTATTAATCACTGATGATGGCCTGTGTGCATGAGGCTTACCATAGACACTCTACACACACGCACACACACCAATGGGCCACCCAAACCTGCAGCGTAAATCTGCTTCCTGTAGCTCTGGTCGTGTTATTCTACACTTGTGGAGATTTCATGGGCCATCTCCATGCATACATGTAAACACGCATGCACGCACGCACGCACACACATACACACCAACTCAGCCCACCCAAAAGTGATCTAGCAGAATAATCAAACATATCAATGAGAAAGATCTTTAGACCATACACCATAGCGATGGATTTCAGCATAGTTATGTGGGGCCAAGATAGGTTGTTTGTGTTATTGGGTTTGTTTTAATAGTTTGTGATCGTTAATATTTGTGGTGAGTGTGTTGTGTTAGTGACAACATTTCAACAACAATTCAGTCAACTTCATTAGCACAACTCCTGAAGGGCTCCCCACTTGTTACAGCCTTTGAATGGTAAAGGTGCTTTTTAATGTCACATACACATAGCGAAATTCTTTTCATTTTTAATTTAACCCATCCCTCAAGGGAAAAGTGGGCAGCCACTGTGCAGCGCCCGGGAACCAACTCCTGGTAGCGGCCAGTCTCACTGGTCACATGACACTGGCTGGAGAGTGAACCTGACATGTTTGTTTATAGTGGGGGAAACCGAAGCACCTGGAGTAAACCCACACAGAAAGGCTGGGACGGCTGGGTTCAATCCCGGGACCTTTTTGCTGTGAGGCCACAGTTCTACTGGGCCACCGTGGTGCCCCTCGCGTAACCCTAAGAAAGGCTGTTGTCCTCGGGGGTGGTTCAGGCGTTTGGAGATGTTTTAAGATACTATTATAGCATCTGACCTGACCAGGAGATCATCCCAGGACGATGTGAAATAGAAGGATGAACTTCTAATGGATGTTCCCTGTAACACACACACACACACACATACTTGCACAGGCACAGGCACACGCGCACACACACCCCTCATCTTTTTGTCATTTGCACTGGAGAGCATACAAAAACACAGAAACATATGTATGCATGCCTGCACACACATACACCCTCTCTGGACTGTCTCATGTGCTGGCCCAAGGGGGTCAGCCATCAGCAGTGGGGATGCAGCGTCCATTGCTGGGCCCTGGGCCTGACTGAACAACAACACCTCCAATGGTTTGCAGATGTGGACCCGCTCGCCTAATACATTCTTTGTGAAGTCAGCAGACATTTGATGATGGGGAGGGAAGGAAGGGGAAGGGGGGGCATGTAGGGTTAGCTGGACCTTAGGGGACTATTTGTGCATGAGTAAGAGCTATAATTGTGTGTGTTTGTGAGTGCGTGTGCACACTGAGGACATGCTTGAAGGAGTGCTGGCTTGCAGCATGCATGTGTGTGTGTGGGTGTGTGGGTGTGCATGTTAGAAATGTTTTTAGCAAACCTAAACAGACCATCTAAATGTGGGGTCTGCAAACAATCTTCAACTTTCCCATACAATATAATTTACATTTCTATTTATCAGTGATTGAAGTAATATAACATTTCAGCCAATTGCCTATTCATTTGCAGTTTTGGTCTGGTGATAAATTATATTTTGAAAAATATAATCAGTGTCCAACAGGAGTACATTACATTAAATAGCAGCAACATATTATAACAATAACTAAAGAGTATAAGTGGCCAATGTGCTGTCCATACACTTTTGGTTGGGAAATGACTGCAAAATCATTGACTGAAGAAATAAGTATTTTTGTAAACTATTTTGCAACATAACATAATTGAAAAGGTTAGGCCCAATTATGTCAGTCAAATGGTACCAATATGACATGATTGTACTATTTTAATACTTATTCAATAAAATAAGTAAACAAAGGCTGACATTTACAGTAATGATTCAATTAACCTGTTTGGGCCATAAAGTCAGTTCTTTCAGGATTTCGCGGGCATTGTTTGTGATTGTTAAAATACCTGATTTCACGGCAGCTTTTCTAAAAAGCTGCAATACATGCGTCACATTATTAGACGTGTTTTTGCAATGTATGTTGGAGTGTCACAGTATTAGGGGTGTTTTTCCAATGTATATTGCAGTGTCACAGTATTAGGGGTGTTTTTCCAATGTATATTGCAGTGTCACAGTATTAGGTGTATTTTTCCAATACATGTTGCAGTGTCACAGTAGTAGGTGCATTTTTCCAATACATGTTGCAGTGTCACAGTATTAGGTGTATTTTTCCAATACATGTTGCAGTGTCACAGTATTAGGTGTGTTTTTCCAATACATGTTACAGTGTCACAGTATTAGGTGTATTTTTCCAATACATGTTGCAGTGTCACAGTATTAGGTGTATTTTTCCAATACATGTTGCAGTGTCACAG
>JAODOY010037755.1:10834-20843 GCA_025399855.1 Forbesichthys papilliferus
TAGGTGTATTTTTCCAATACATGTTGCAGTGTCACAGTAGTAGGTGTATTTTTCCAATACATGTTGCAGTGTCACAGTAGTAGGTGTATTTTTCCAATACATGTTGCAGTGTCACAGTATTAGGTGTATTTTTCCAATACATGTTGCAGTGTCACAGTAGTAGGTGTATTTTTCCAATACATGTTGCAGTGTCACAGTATTAGGTGTATTTTTCCAATACATGTTGCAGTGTCACAGTAGTAGGTGTATTTTTCCAATACATGTTACAGTGTCACAGTATTAGGTGTATTTTTCCAATACATGTTGCAGTGTCACAGGATTAGGGGTGTTTTTGCAATGAAGTTGCGGGAGCAAGTAAAATATGCAAAAAAGTTGCGAATTGTTTTCTCTTTTCAATTGTAGTTACGCTACGTAAAGATTTAGGATTTGACCACACTGTACTGCGTGTTCAACATAACTTTATCAAAAAGGCATACAAAAAAGAAAGGATTAAAATAGCAAACAAATTATTCTTTGAGGTTAACATTTTAAATATTGAATGGTTGAAATAGATTAAACAACAAGACAGCAGAACAAAAAGTGACTAATAGTGACAGATGTCAAACCTAACCTAAACCTAAGCTGTCCCAAACCTAAGCGGTCCCAAACCTAAGCTGACGCATCTTACACATGGCCTGTTGCAAACACACACGTTCAGACATGCTTATTGCACACTTGCAGACTCGCACAGGGTGTGTTTGTACTCTTAATCACTAGAGAAAGGGAATATCGTGGTTTAAAATAACATGTGTGAACGTGCTATTAGGCATGTGTATACATGCATATGGGTCATGGGTAAGCCTGAGCCTCCTATCTTTTAAACAGACATTGTGTGTGTGTGTGTGTGTGTGTGTGTGTGTGTGTGTGTGTGTGTGTGTGTGTGTCCAGAGCAGCCTTGGTGACTTTAAACATGGGGAAAGAGGGGCGGACAGTGTAAATGACTGAGCAGAATGACTGAGCAGAATGGCTGCCCTTCAAACAGTCCCCAGTCAGCCATAGGCCCAGGATCAACTGTGTTTGTGTTTGAGGGCAGAGGTCACAGGGTCGTGCACGTGTTTGCTTGTGTGAGTTCAGCATTGCCTAAACTTCATACAGTGCACGGGAATGAAATAAGAAGACATTGTGTGTCTCCAAGACTTGGTTACACAATTCCTATATATTTCACAGCTCTTTAAAATGATGGTATTGACATGATAGATATCAGTCACCTGTAAAAGAACGCCTCAACTCAGAGGGTTGCTGCAGCCATCATTGTGTTGGCTCATGTGTGGGTGGAGACCAGTGCCGAGCACAGTAAAGGTGGGAAATCTAATAGAATTCATTTTATTTCACTCAGTTCAGTTCAATAGCAGATGACTTACATCATGTGTGTGTACAAATAAATGATATGACCTCTGGCAAAGGCAGGGGTGGGTTGTCTTTAACACACCTTGAGGGCTAAACCCCTTTGACATGTTCCACCCATCCTGGTTCAAGAATACTAAATTGTGGAATACAAACGGCCAATAAAATGCATATAATAAGATATAATAAGGCAGCTACATATTATAATGTCCTACAGTAGTTGTGAAAGTAGACTGGTTAGTCAAAAGTTTGAACATGACAAAATATTATTTTGAAAATATGCAGTCTTGATTGACAGGAATACGTTTCTATCAGAATGCTTGCATTTTAAAATGTGTTTTCTTGTAAGCCTTTGTTTGATTGTTTGTGTTGTTGACATATGCTTGGACCTTATCTGAATTCCTTTAGGACACGTTAGTACACTCATCCAGCCCAAGCCAAGTGCTTTGTGTGCGAGTATGTGGATGTTTATGCATACGCATACATATTTGTTCATATGAGTATATAAGTGATGTGTGTGCGTTTATTGGGTATGATCTTGTGTGTATTTTCTCAGAAAAACTGTTGTTATAACATTTGAGTGTGTGCCATTGTGTGTATTATGAGCCATTTGTGTGTGAGTCCATGTGTGCATGACGGCATTTATATTTTATGTTTACGTGTTTGGCTCTGATTCCATCTCCCAATCACAAAGCCTCTCCTATATGGGTGCGTCAGGTCCAGAGAGGGACACAGGAAATTGCAGTAGAATTAATAGTTTATTACAAAGAGCCAGTTCAAATACAGAGCAAGATAAACAAATCTGTATATGTCAGTGAAATCCATCACAGAGCATACATTACGCCTTCTCTTTATGTTCTGTAATACCATCACACAGCACTACCAATATGAACTCATAAATCACCAGTCTCGGCTTGAGAGGCAGTAAGCTAGCTCGGGTTCTACAGCTTTGATCATACAGCGACATTTGAGTTACACCTGATGGAATATTTCACAATATTTCATGTAGTGGGAGACAGGCATCACCTTATGCCACTTTATATGAATTATATATATATACATTGCAAGGGCAGACAATGAAAGTTCTGCATTCTGATTTGAACAAAATCTCCATCATTCTCAGCCTGTTTCTCACAATCTCATCGCTGCCCAACAAGACCACAGTAATCAAAGTGTTCACCGTAATCCCTGAGCTGTGTGGGGCACAAAGGGCTTTTCTGTTCCACGGTTCTACAACAGGGAAAGTACCATCACAGACGGGGGGAGAGGCTCTTACTGTAAATCACATTTGTGGTCTAATAAGCTTTAGAAATGTTTGAAATGGGCAGTACTCAAACACGCTTTTTGCACTTCAAATGAATAGCGCCAGAGGGCTCACCACTTGCCAGCTTTTAAGGGCTTAATGGTGTAAATAGTGATCGTACGTGGAAGATTTGTACATTTGTGTGTGTGTGAACATAGGATAGTTGGTGCACAGCCTACATTTTAGTTAGTCAAGCACCATGCTAGTCAGACATGCAGTCTGGCTGTACTCAACGTAAATATACAAAACGCATGGTTAATTACAGTTAAGTATACAATGTATTGCTTTAACGTTTTCCACTGTTTTCATCAAATGAAGTGAAGATAAGTTGTTGATATCCTCTCTGATATCTCATAGCACCTGTGTAACCAAGTGCAGACAGACTGAGTTGGTTGCCAGAAGATGCCCAAAACAGCCAACTGCATCTTATGTTTATAGAGCGCCTCGTTCGCTACAACGCACACCTTATGAAACAAAATGTTTATTTCTTTTCACAAATCCTGCTGGACGTGCCTATACGTGCGTTGCAGTACATTTGTCATGTTGGTGCACATTGGTTGTCCTTGTTTGACTAGAGAGTGTTAACAATGAACTTGCGCTGACTTGATGTCAGTGGGTTTCATTGTGGCATGTAAATGTATTGAGAGACATTTAGAGGCTTGAAATTAGCATTGCTCAGATGAAGGATTTCAACATGATTGGAGACAAAACACTGCTGTTCAGGTATAAACACTGCTGTAGGTGAAATGCTCTGCTTACTGTATAACTGTATAGTTTTCACTGTATAGTACACGCACACGCACACACATGTCCATGCGCACGCACACACACACACGTACACGCTCACACACACATGCGCACACACACACGAACACACGTGCACACAGAAACCTAGTTTAATATAGTCTGAAATGAATCTTCTAGGCCTAGGCATAAACTATATTTCCAACACTATTATCTCAGCAAGCGAGCCAGAGAGTCATGGTTTTGAGCCACTGCATCGGCATGCAAGGTACCTAACCCATATCTGCTCCTTGAAATCGCACTGACTGGAAGTCTCTTTAAAAAAGCGTTGATGGTATTTAATGGCTGAAAGCATTTTTGTCTCACACTCTCACGCTCGCACTGATCATGTCATTTGCTGTAGGTGCAATGGGGAAATGAATGAGGATTCTTTCTTCACCATATGGTATCGCTCAAACTGCTGCTTTCCCCACCCACTCTCTTTGTCTTTCTTTTCTCTCTCTATAAATGTCTTAACATCCGATATTGTGTGCACCTTTGTCACCTTCATCGCTCACACACACACACACACACACACACACACAACCTTGTGGCAGGTGAGGTATTTTTAGGGCCTGGTATTGTTCTGTGCAGTAAAGCTTTAGGAGGGCTAATGACAAACAGCTATAGGCCTCTCCAAGATATTTCCTGTTTACTCTGCTTTACACAATAACAACCCAGCTGATGCATTGTGTTTGTGTGAGTACTTGCCGGCTTGTTTGTACGTGTCTGCATGCCTGATTTGTCACCTTGTTATGTTCAAGACCTCCTTATTCCATAATGTTAATGCCAGAAAAATATTATTCTGCAGACAGTGAGACAATGTTAAGAATATATGCAGCCAGGTTATTTCTACTGTAACTCAATGTGCACTGAATGTGGAAGCATAACAGAGAAATATTGCAGAAATAACATTTAGATATTATTTGAATCAGTATAAAAATAAATTGCGTATAAAAAAGTGGTGAGCTGTTGTGCGTCAATCATTGAACAATGTCAATGTACTATAGTCAGCTGTTTTAAGATAATTGTAAGATACAGTAATACACTTTATGGCAAATTCACCAAATATCTCCTCACATTTTGCTATCTTACTGTTCTCTGTGTGTGCTTAAGAAATAATCCAGTACTTCAACACAACCCTGTCATCATAAATAGGAGCATATAAAAGTGTCGAACACTGCTCACAACAACAATGTTCTTTGCTTCGCAATTTGTTTCAATGTGTGGGGCGAAGCTTCTGAGGGAGTTTGTTTTGATTTGAACTTAAAGTTAGCATGCGTTCTTGAGAACGACTAACCCAGCCTTTATCACAATATATGCAGACTGTGTAGGACAGGACCAGACATTTATACTTAATGTAACATGCCTTAACTGTGTCAAATGTTTCTCCCAGGCAATGCTTTCCAGACATTAGAAAGTTTATTCATGAAGGTAAATTTGATCCGCTTGGACAGAACATATGCTAGGTTGAAAGATTACTTTTTTTATGTTTGGAGCCAGACCATTTCAGAGTGGAAAAAGGAAGTCAATGTGTCCGTGCCTGTTCAACAAAATCACAGAATGTGAACTCTTTGCTCTCCTCTCCGCTCCTCTCCTCTCAGCTCTAACTAGAGCTGACTCCAGTTTTATTTTATAAAACAAGGAGTTATTTTTCACGTGCCTATCAACAGTGCATCTGGAAGAACTTTAAACGTCATTGCAACATTCTGCCACAATGTCTTTATACCGTCAAAGTGGAGAAGAAAAAAAAAACAACTAAGAAAAAGCCATTAGCCATTCACGCAAGCTCTGTGAGATGTAATAGGGCGTAGCCATCAGTCTGCGTCAGGTGAGTGTTGATAGAGGCTATGCGCACACGTCCACGTGTGTGTGTGTGTGTGCGTGTGTGCGTGCTGTTCTGACTGTGTGTTGGCGCTTACATACACTGCATTTAGGTGTACTGATCTGTTGCAAATGTCTTCAAGGTGGAAGAACCATCCATAATGGAAGTTCAGGAGGCAGTCACAGACGAGTGCAAAGGGGAGCAATGTGGAGATCAGGGTGACCAGTGATGCCCTTTGCTTCCTCTACATCTGTTTCAATGCAACTAATCACAAATCTGCTCCACCTGCATTTGTGGGCCTGCAGCCCTGCACCCAGCCATCCATCCCTCATCCATCCATCCACCCAGCCATCCATCAATCCATCCACCCATCCATCTATCCACTCACACTCACACTGGTTTACATTTGACTGTTATCATGCACCCACGTTACAGTACACCATATACATGGTATCTGTGTGTCATTGTCCTGTGACCTATCATTATTTATGTTAGCGGGATAATTTATTAGTTGTAACTATTTAGAAGTACACTCCCAGATTGCATTATAGTGCATCTATTGATTTCATATATTTTTGCTACACCTTTTTACAGTGTTATGTGCTTCAGGGTAATATTAAAGAGTGCAGGTCATTTTTTGTAATGCTGTTTTTATGAAATTGGCCAATAAATGTGAGTAGCAGTTGTTTAATGGACTGTGTGCTATACAGGCAGTGTAATACAACAATACAGCTCTTGAATTCAAGTAATACAATTGCAATGCCGGGTTCACAATTTCCCAAACTCAATGGAAGCATTCCTGTCTTTAAAGCTGATGACATCTATTGATCTCTGCTTTTTGTCACTGTGAAGGAAATGTTCATATCTGCAAATATTATATGTAGAGTTTAAATGTCATTAAATTGAGTGGTGTTACATAAAGGGTATAAGGTACAAGCGTTTTATCCAGCTCAAGTGCTTAAATGGCATGTCTAGTCCAATCCAAATCATTCAAGAGGGTTTGATTTCAGACCTTGCTGTAATAGCTGAGTAAACATTGAGTCAAGGTATTGCAGCTTGTGAATTATGAATGCTTCATAAGCTTTAAAATCCACTAGGACGCATGGCTCGATCTTTCACAGTTTAACAGCATTATTATAACATGGATTCCAACTCAGATTCTTTTGGTCAAATCAGACAATTTCAGTGTCCAGATGCGGGATCGACTGGTCTCAGCCTCCTGTGTATATAAGCACTACGTCACATGAGCAACTCTGTGCTGAATGTTTGACACAAACAACCTGGTATTTCTGTGAGATCAGGTTGGATACAGACAGCATAGCAGTGGCTGACACCCACCCACACATGCGTTGCCCTTACATTGTGTCCATAGGATAATCCTCTCTCCGTAAAGCTCTCTGACATTGAGTTACATTTGAATTTGTGCTTTTTTTTCTGCTCAGAGTAAAACAAATTGTCTCATTGCATGCAGTGTGGATAATACAGTAATACTATACTGTGTACAGATATGAATTAATGTCACATTTGTAGCTCTGCAATGTACTCTGTCATCGCAGACATATCACACAGCCTCACTAATCCCTCATAGAGTCTGTTACTGATACACACCAGCTAAACCAGCACTGGAATTACATTTTGGATGTCAGATCAGTGCAGGATAAGTCCTGATTGTATGCTTTATAAGTGGTGTTTATGATGTGACGAATCCCTACAACAGTCTTACTGTAACAAAGACTCAATATTGTGGGCCATACTAGCAAACGCATAGTCAGCCAGCCTTTACTTTTGTAAAGTCTGGTAAACAGCTTCGGCTAACTCCGTCAAGACCCGCCTACTTGATAGGACAGGCATTTTGATATGACGACCAACTACATAACTCATTGACCAAATCAGACAATATATATTTTTAGTTTGCATGTCTTATGAAAGTGTTATAAATAAGTATAGTAAAATTGGACAAGTGACAATGCTAACAGCCAATGAAAATCTCCTACTCCACTTCCTGCTAGTGCGGACATGCTTACAGGGGTTTAGCACAAGTCGCTCCTGTGACGTACAACACATGAACAGAAGGCTCAGTGTAACAAAAGCACACTTACACATGTACTATGCATGCTATACTAGCAACTAGCCTTGTTAGTATAGCACGTATAAGGGTCAGCATTTCAACAAATTACCATTTGGTCTTTCAATAAGCCTGGACAATTTGAGGTATACGTATTAAAAATATACTTAACAGCAAATATATACTGTAGCTCAGTATTGTTAAAGCCAAGGCTGTCCATGACCTTTAACTAGGGTTGGGTATCGTTTTAATTTAATCAATTCCGGTTCCGATTCCGATTCTGCTTATTGATTCCGGTTCTTTTCGATTCCCGGTTTCGATTCCATTATTTTTGGGAGAAGAAATACAACATATTTCAAGATGAAAAATGTCCTGACTTTTCATTTTGACTATAATCAGTCAAATGATAGAATATATAAGAAAAGTATACAAAGGTTAGTAAATTAACAAATAATTTACAAATAATAGTTTACCATCTGGTTTAAATTAAATTACACTATTAACGTGAACATTTAGGCCTAGGTGCAGCAAAACTGATCTTGTATGTCAATATGTTGTTTTACAGTATTAATCTTGTTTAATGCATTATAATTTAATCCAACCTGTAGAATTCTCATATTAATTTCGTGATAATCTTTCATCTGATAATTCAGTTCATGATCATGTAATGACCTGGACAATGTTACATGCATTGTCAACCTTTTGACTTTAACTAGGCATAGGCCTCGTTCAGAGCAAAAATACGATCAATGTTTAGATCAGCGGCGGCGCGCATTGGTAACAAGCCCAGTGCAATTCAAAGTAAAAAATAAAACAAATAAAACGTTGTAAGCTCATAACGCTACAAAACAATATTGTTTTAGCGTGGCTTCAGCTCTAGCTGGTTCTAGCTCCACTACAGGTAGAGCTGGAGCAGAGGGAGGGTTCATGTGATTGTTTGTTGTGATCGCTTTCGTCATAAGGAAGTTGATCTGATGGATTTGGGTTAGGAAAAAAAGAAGAAACAGACGCCTCAAAGAGGTAAACAGAAGTGTCCCGTCAGTTTGGGCATGCTTGCACTTTTGCATGCAAGTTAAGTCAAATTGTTCGAATTACGTGACCTTATTTCAGCCGTCCTGTTTCAGTTGCTGGCAGATCAGAAGGTAAAACACGCAACTTGCCTTGTCGCAGTTTTCTTTCTTAAAATGAGGCCAGCTTTTGACCGTATGCTAGGTTCTGAAATACACTGCAGTGATGACGTGTACAGCGTGAAAGGCAGATGGCTACGCATCAGCTAAAACTATTTCTAATAATTAAATCGCATTTTGGAACCGAAAAGCAGAACCGAAATATTATTTATTTTAAAGCTACCCGGTTCTTGACATTTTGTTTTCGGTTCCAACTTAAAACCGAGTTTCGGTACCCAACCCTACCTTTAACACATAAATATGCAAAAGGGCTCACACACAAACAGGCACATGCACAGTCAGGCATGCATGTGCATGCATGTGCTACACACGCACATCGCTATTGCCAGTGGGGGAGTTGGCACACCTGGTATTATAGGCAGCTGTAAAACTGGCTGCTGTACGGACACACACCCTTCCTCTGAATAGCTGCACTAGCACTGTTTCAGTAGTGTGTGTGTGTGTGCGCGTGTGTGTGCGCGTGCACTTCATGCATCCTTTGCACATTGACCCCATACCTTCAGAAAAAGGCCCTCCAGTCTGTTGAGAGACTGGGTGTAGCGATGGATGTGTGTGCATGTGTGTGTGTGTGTGTGTGTGTGTGTGTGTGTGTGCGCGCGCCTATAAGTGTGTCTATTTGCAAACCTGTCTGCCTGTGTTTGCACTAGTGTGGCTTTTCTGTCACCCAAGTGTGTGTGTGTGTTTTTCTAGTCATGCCGTGCGTGTACGTTTATGTGTCTTCATGTAGGTCGGTAGGTAATGTGTGTGTGTGTGTGTGTGTGTGTGTGTGTGTGTGTGTGTGTGTGTGTGTGTCACAAGCGATGGAAAGCAGGGCTGTTTGATGGAGCTGCTAGCAGCCCAGAGCACAGCTGGTTGTGCTTAGACTGTGTTTGTCTTGCATTGTACGTGGTCACTGCTTGGAGAAACACACACACACACGCACACAGCGGCAGTGAGACAGGCAGGAAGGGGATGGAGATACACACACACAGGTGGGATAGACTAAGCATTCAGATCTGCATGGCATACTGATGGCAGAGACAGGGACAGTATTAAAGCTATAGTCAGCAATTGCAAGCAAATTGCAAGCTAATGCACTTACTGTCAAATTCACCCAATATCTCTGTTTCGTTATCTTACCGTTTTCTGTGCATGATGAAAAATACGGCACACAGCCCTGGCTTTGTACATAGGAACCTAAACAAAGTGGAGAACACTGCTGACAACAGCAATGCCCGTTTTGCAATATGTTTCCAATGTGTGGGGCGGAGCTTCTAAAGGAGTCTGTTTTGTATTGAGCTCAAGTTAGCAAGCGTTCTGGAGAATGACTGACACTGCCTTAAAGTCAGCATCTTAAGCAGGCTGGAAGAGACAGAAGGGCAGACAGACAGACAGGCAGGCACAACAGGGGGTCTGGGGTATGTTGGTGTGTAGGCTCGTTCTGTCAATATCTTCGGGGTTCCATTCTCTGACTGAGATTGAGG
>JAODOY010037775.1:0-44535 GCA_025399855.1 Forbesichthys papilliferus
TATATATAGTGTGTGTAAGAGAGAGAGTTTAGAGAGAGAGTGAGAGAGAGAGAGAGAGTGTGTGTGTGTGAGAGAGAGAGAGAGAGAGAGAGAGAGAGAGAGAGTGAGAAAGAGATAGAGTGTGTGTATGTGTAAGAGAGAGAGAGAGAGAGAGAGAGAGAGTGTGTGTGTGTGTATGAGAGAGAGAGAGAGAGACAGCAGATGAGAAAACAGAAGAAGCCCTTTAGCTTGTCTGTCGACACTCCAGCCAGAAATAGGCCTGATGAACACCTCCTCTCCAGATAAGAGCTTCACACTGACACTGTGGGCCCTACTCTGAGTCCTGCATGACATGCATCTAGACCAGGCCTGGGCAAAGTCAGGCCCTTTGCAACATTCTATGTGGCCCGCTTTACATCCAAAATGTGAAACATGATAATACAACATACAATTATTTCACAAGCTCTGCAGCACTACTATATTTATTGCTGCACCTTAAAACATTGTGTTAAGGGAGAAGAGACCTGACGTTTAATTATGAAAATGGTGTAGAAAAATGCAAAAATGTCATATGTAAGTTAACAATGTTAGCTATTTTGTGTTATTTTATTTAAAACATTTTAGTATGTTGGTTAAAAAAGTAATGTTCTCTGACATATTCAATGTGGCCCCCCAGTGATAATAATCGCCCACCACTGATCTAGACCCTCCTTCTGCACAGATCGAATGCAGCTTGAACAACGCAAGGACAAATGCTTACTTCTCTTTTACATTGTTGTGAGAGGATGAGTGGATTGTGGAACAGAAAGGAATGTTGGATTCCAAGAACTGTGTTATTTCCACATGAGCTTATGTGTTGTAATCTCTCTCCTCTCCTCTCCTCTCCTCTCCTCTCCTCTCATCTCCTCTCCTCTCCTCTCCTCCATGCTGTAACCCTATACCTTCCTCCTAGCTCTAACAGGAAGCCTAGAGGTTAACATGCTGGATGTGAACGGTCATGCCGTCTATTTTCAGGCTAAGCACCGCAACCGGAGCTGGCTGGCAGCTGCGTGTGGACCTTGACGGAGGGCCGGGGCAGGAAGGTGGCTCGGACGCTGCCGTTTTAGGTGTCTGAGCGCACGCACGCGCGCACGCACACACATGTGCAACCGAGAGGGCAGGAAGCGGACGTGGACATCCGAGGCGTCTGATATGTAGGGAATCTGTCACCTCGGATCACATGGTGGGTTCTGGCGCTCCGGGCCAAGGACGGGCCAAGACTTTCCCACAGCTGGACACAGAATGAGAAAAAGAGGAAGGGGGAGAGAGAGAGAGAGAGAGGGAGAGAGAGAGAGAGAGAGAGAGAGAGAGAGAGAGAGAGAGAATGAAAGTGTCTGGGAGAAGTGTAAGAGACAAATAGACTCATAGCAAGGCTTCATAATAAGATAGGAAACACGAGAACCAACAAAGAACATCCATGGAGCCAGATAATGGATCTTGACTGAAAGACTAAATGAAAACAAATGTTCTCTTCTCTCTACTCTCCTCTTCATTTCTTCATCAGAAACTCTAATAATGATCTGTTTTCAGTGCACAGAGAGCACCATATATCACTGTCAAAAATGTGTGTCCTTGTTAACTGAATAGTGCTTCTATGAGTGTGTGACTGTGTGACTGTGTGTGTGTCAGGATAGGACAAGGGCAAATTTGATTTGACCTCGCCACAGCTGTTAATAATGCAGCCTTGTCAGAAATGAGGTCTCCTAAAATTCTGTGTAACCAACGCATTGTTTACCATTGAAAATGTCTGCTGTGTAATTGTCTGCACTATTGGATACATCATTTGTCATTTCTCCAAATAAGTGGTACAATAGAACCTCTAGTTTACCGCAACACATCCTAGGGATTTGTAGCTCATTAGCCCTGCAACACACACACACACAAGCGCGTGCACACACACACACACACAGTGTGTGCTGTATCTTGTACAGGAAATGACTTGTTGACATCCTGGTTCTGAATGATGCCTTCTCTCCCCAAGGATAATGGCTCCTAATGAGAGAGGGGGCTGAGAGTAAGAGAAAGAGAGAGAGAGAGAGAGAGAGAGAGAGAGAGAGAGAGAGAGAGAGAGAGAGAGAGAGAGAGAGAGAGAGAGAGAGAGGTGGAATTATAGAAAGACAAGGTCAATAGAGAAATAGCCTACACCAGGTAACATAAGGGACAGAGGGTGAATTAGACGCAGAGACGATTAGGAGACGTGGACACCCTGTGAGCACTTAATGGGATTACAATGTAGAGGGAATGTTGGCGATAATGTTGAATGCTCTTTTAGAATGAAGCGCTACCAGACATGGATGCATGTGCACATTTGCTCCAATTAGACGGGATTGTATTTGTAACGGCAGGATTATAATTTGCGCAATTTACTCTGATTTATTTTTACATGAAAATGTGCACTTCCTTATTCTTTCTAAACCACAGGGACATAAGATACAGTATAAACGTTTTTAATGAATTTTTTCTTTCTCTGCCTGACTTGCAGATGTATTTAGTTTATTTCACAAGCAAAATACACTATACATACAGGATAAATATAAACCAAGGACAGTTGTCAACTCACTAATGCGCACACAATGTGGTTCCTTTCAGGTCTAGCCACATATAAACTGCATGATTGAATGCTCTCATGAAAGCTAGATAGATATTTCATAATTCTACTGACAAAATGTGTCTGTGTGTCTATTCTATATCTGTTCATCCAACAATGGCCCTGATATTTTAGTGGCTATATCTTATTCTACTCCAGTTCCAAAGTCTTCCTTGGACGCATGCGCTAGACCCTCAGAATCAAGACCAAAGTGTGTAATGCTGAGGCATTTTCCTGAGAAATAATTTACTGAATAATTTCTGAGCATCCACAGCTCTATAAATCTCCAGCCTCCCACACATTTGGCACATTGTTGATCTAATTTGAAATATTGCTTAAAAATAACCTTCTGAGTGTGTGCTATGCTATGTATAAGTACTAAGGCTAGTTACAGCAATGTTTATAGGTATATTCTATTGAGGGATACAGGACCCCAGTCAAACCAACCCTGGTACCCCATGTGCTGTAAGAGATTATATTTCCTGCTTAATGATACTTGTCTGAGTCAGTAACTTGCTCTCTAAATTGACCCATCCTTGTCTATCAGCACATGTGTACCAAGTTGCAGGGAAATTACAGTAAACGTAAATAATGCCGTCCCAATTCACAGTGTCCATTCAGTTAATTTCAAGTCAATTCTGTCTGGCTGACCACAGCAGTAGTTTACACATGCAGGCTGATTATGCAAGAGTGATATATAATCTATTGAAATCAAATACGACACTGGCTCCAGACCGGGCACATTGGTAAGAGCTCACCACTACTCCCACATGCAGGAGCTTTGAGAACCAGAAACACAACTTCACCTAAATCTAATTTTAAATGAATCTCACATGAACACATGAACACGCACACACACACGCGCACACATTCACACGCGCATTCACATTCACATGCACACAAACACACACACACACGTACACACACACACACACACACGCACACACACAGCTTCTGGCTCTCAGCTCATTGCTGGGGTGACAGCTCTGATGAGATTTGCAAAAAATGTCACTTCCTTCCTGTTTTTAGTCACCATGGTAACAGCAAGGGCCCTTCTGTCATTGTCAGAAGGACTGGGCCAGGGATTATTTTTATCTGCACTTCCCCTTCCCTCTGCCTTGTGTAACAAGCTCAGGACTCATCTGGACTCCCACCGGAGCTAGACTAGCTATTCGTTTAAAAAAGAGAGAAAAACAAGGTTAATGACTGTATGTGTTCAGAAAACATATATTATGAATGGTAGCCCACCATCTCAATGGTTTTCAAAGCAGGGGACCATAGGAATTACTTCAGACAGACAGAATGACTTCAAAGACTTCAAAGACTTCATTCATATGGCATTTTCTCACTGTCCATATGTGAGTGAAAACAGCTCTAGTTCCGAAGCTATGAATGACTGTCCTGATGGTAAAGCACACACCAGTGTATACAGGTCTGGATGTATTCTGGCCATTAATGCCAATGCTATACAGCTTGTCTGTCTACATGCTATATGTGTTAATGTTTTATGGTCACTTTCTCTTTCACACAGGTTGAGTGTCTTTCCATTGATAAAAGTTACTAGATCCTTGCTGTCTAGTTCACCTTGGTGCACTTGATACTGTTACAGCAGCTCTGGCCTACATAGCTCACTATGCAGTAAATGTGAGCTTCCAGGCCATGAATGAACAAATACATGAATTAACGGTTAAATGAAATGACAGTACACATGGCTCACATCCATTACCAATAGTAGAATATGAGATATTGATAACTATTCGCCAATACTGTATGTGTCTGACTGCTCGTGTAAACACATGAGAAATAAATCACATTCACTAATTTTGTTTCAAACAAATACTTTAACAAGACATAAAGAACAGTTTACAACTGAGCCCACACATGCTATCCACACTCCTCTGAGACTAGGTTATTGTGAAAGGAGTATCACACATGTTGCACTGGTTGGCTTATTTCATTTTCTCATATCATAGTTTGTTTGCACACACACACCGTACAAAGACAGATACTGAGGCGATCTGCGGTCAGTGATGAGTTAAAATCTCAAATGCACGTCGGCCGTGGTGTACTAATCACCTGTTGTTACTATTTAACTTGTGGCCGGATGTAAGGGGTACTTATCAGCTTGCCAGCTGGACACCTCACCTTATCTGGTGTAATATTACACTGGCTACACAGGGAGAGGACAGGGGGGAGGGGAGAAGGAATATGGTGGACGGAGAGGAATGGAGAAAGAGGGCAGAGTAGAGCTTTGGGGTTGTTGGTTTATAGATTTGATTTTATTGTTGGCACTTATATTTGAGGAGACGGAGAGAGTTCAGAATGTAGTCTACAATCACTATGAAGTAGTGAGGAACTACTCCACCAAAAGTCAAACTGTACTTGAATGCGTCTACTTTTTTTAGTAAAGTAAAGTAAAGTAAAGTATGCCTTAACTCCTTGTATGAAAACTTTAAAACCAATAATATGCTGTTAGCTTCTTTGGTATGTTTATTTTTGGTAATGACAGTAATACATTGCCAGACAAATGATTTTTTTCTGGCAGTATGCCATTTTAACCTTTTGGTCATAAAACTAGGTCAAGAAAATGTGCATGTAATGAATGTGACTGTGGCCTCTAAAAACTTTCATAAAGGGGCAAAGACCACAAGATAAGCTGGCAACATATGTTTGCTAAACAAGGACAGGACCAAAGTCAAACAAACATATATTGCATATTCTCCAAGCTTAAGTAGGTTTATAAAGAATCAAATCTACATTCATTCAACTAAATATAACATTTTAATTAAGTATATTTTGCTATTTTGATGATGTCTAGGGGTTAACACAACACATTGTGAAGAATGACATTGAATCTCTTATATAAAAAGTGAGGTTAGCTGAAAATGGTTCTCTGATGCCGTGTGTAAATGGACAGCATTTATAAAGCACTTCACACTATTTTTGCCTGACATTCACCCATTGAGTCACACACACCGATGGTGATCAATGCCATACAAGGTACGACCAACCACTGGGAGCAGTTAATGGGTTAGGCATCTTGCTCAAGGGTGCTTACTGTAGGTAAACACCAGGGATTGAATTTACAACCTTCCAGCTGCGAGCCCAACACCCAGACCACTAGACCATTCTACCCTGTGTGCTTTTGTGTGTGTCTGTTTTTGTCATTGATAGCCAGTCAATTTTTATGTTTCCGCTCCTTGTGGTTTGGACGGCAGGATGTGAAAACCTCGCTACAGCTTTTCACTCTCTTTTTGTCTCACAGACACAACATGCCTTCTCCTGTTCTCTCTCCCTCTCTCGCTCTCTCTCTATCTCTCTCTCTCATTCCTTTAATCCCCCCTCCCTCCCACGTCTCTCCCTTCTTGATTCGTCTTTATGCTCTTGAAGTGGTGTGTTGCTGCTAGAAAGAGAGAGAGAGAGAGAGAGAGAGAGAGAGAGAGAGAGAGAGAGAGAGAGAGAGAGAGAGAGAGAGAGAGAGAGAGAGTTCCGCTGGTGCTTTACATAACTGGGAGAGAGTTGAATGAGTGCAGTGCATCACAGCCCAGTGCCACTTGCAGTGGGAGGACAGAGACAGAGCCTGGTTAAGTACTGCAGCAACAGCTGCCTTTTACAGTAATTATTCGTCCATTAAGTGCAAACTGCAGCAAAAGGTCTCTGTTCTGGGCGAGTCCATCTCATCTGTGGAAGATATGTGATTTTTAATCTGGTTTTATTTTGAATAGGTTGTTTTCTGTGTTTAATTTCTGGTACTGATGTAATTAAAAGTAGTTCATGGCTTGGCATACATGAGCCCTGAGCTATATGAAGCAGACACTATCCTTTTATATTGGGGCGGGGGTCAGGTGTTGAGAATCAATGGATTTAGGACTATGACGGTAGATGTATTGTGTTCATTCTCTTGGCCTATCCTGAAATATGTTTGTGTGCACAGTGTCAAATGAATATTTCATTTTGTCCTCAAATGGTTTTCTTCTAAAGCATATCCAGGCAGAGGCCCCCCATGCACACACACACACACACACACACACACACACACACACACACACAGTTTATTCCATGATAGCTTTTTTCAACACTTCTCTTAGAGCATGTTGATGCTTGCCGTTCTCAGGAGTGTGCAGGCGAGGTCAAATATCGTTCCATCACAAGATTTCCGGAGCGATCCGTCTGTCAGTGGTGGAAGGTTGCTGGGCTGTGGGAGAGTTGTTTCAGGATGGAATGCAACACCTGGTCAGAGTCAAGTATACTTGGTCTGCTTTGTAGTAAAGAGGAATTCCAGCCATTACGTTGACCTCATCTCTCATAATTAGAGATTAGATTTTAGATTAGATTTTAGTCACCCAATTCTGTTAACTAAAGTGTAATGGCATTGCTAATCTAAGTAATAGTGATAGAACTAAGTAATATTGATAGAACTGTGATGAGACACATCAATGCTGGTGTTAATATTGAAAAGATTCCCGATATTACAAAAATCTGCATTATAAATCCATTAAATATCCCCCCAGGACCCGGAGCACTCCGATACGTCATCAAATTCAAATGTTAACGCTAATGTCAATTAATGATGGTCCTCTTCTCAGCCCCTCCCCTTCCGTCATTCACATTGTTTGAGTATTTTTCAACATTGTAGTGGGTGGAGTCAGGCTCAGAGCTGGGGTGCAGTTACACTTTAACTGTAGTTCAGGCAATCTCCCATGTTGACAGATTATAATACAGTAAAACACTATATCATAAATGTCCTTTGGAAATCTGTAACATTAAAGGACATGCCTATATTTAGTTGTTTTCAGCTGTTGTTCTTAAAATGTCAAGTAATGTGTAAATGTAAAAAGTTTTGTAATACATTTGAAAATATTATTTTTGATCATTCTATACATGATGAAACAGATGGTGCAGTCATAAGCAGTTAGCATCGTGATTTTACCTACTGTAGCTGCAAGCATTCGAGCCACACTGCAGTTTAATCCAATCACAGTCACAGCATCTGCTGTAGGATATCACTTGGAGCCAATGGTTAGACAGTCTTGTGTGATAAAGTATTGTAAATGTTGATTTGCAACCTTTCAAGGTTGTCTTGGCGCCTATAGGGCTGTCTAACCATAACCTTATAACATCTCCTGTGTTTTGATGGTGGTGATTAATATCACAACATCCTCGGCACTCCATCTCCCTTGAGGCCTTTCTGTTTGCCATCTTCTCTCTGCCACTTCCATCTAAACTGTGCAGTTGTGCAGTCATTAGCCACAAAATGAGAAGCTGTGGGATGTTTGGAAAGATGAACTTGTGCACACACACACGCACACACACACACACACACACACACACCACGCACACATATTCAATGGCCGTAAGGACAATACACAATGCCAATAATTACTTATGACCAAATTCAAACCTCATCAACTTAATTGTGCTACTCTTCAGAAGTTAGGTAGTGTTCGGTCAATGCTCTGCTTGAAAGTATACTAAACTGAAGCAGACTATATGAAAGGGCACTTGTCAGTGTCAGAGGAGCTTTACCAGTGTTCAACACTTTGTTATGGCCTTAACACGCAGACACACATGCAATTTGTCACGGCCCTGCCTTGTTTTAGCAGGCCTCTGGTCCTGTTTGGCTGGGTAGGCCCTAATTAGGCTAACTAAGAGCACCTGGGCATGTCACTTATATAGGTGTGTTGCAGCACACTGGTTGGTGGCTCTACTGGCATCACACATGCTGTTGTTGTTGGCTTGTTTCTTAGTTAGTATGCTGCACATATATTAAGTACATACACCTACAGACATTCACACCTCATTCTATGTTATTCTGTTTGTTAGTTAAGAGTTTGGTTTATGGCCCATGAGCCAGGACGTAACACAAATACAAGAAAGGTTAAGCATAATTTCCTTCAAATATTTCACATATTGGTGTCCAGTTGTACTGTCATATCACAATGGTATAGTTTCTGCTGAAATAATCTAATTTTGCATTGCACAAATACATTGTTTGGGGAGGTCACATTATTTGCTCTAGTTACCATTTCGGTTTTAACAAAATGTCTTGTCAGTGTTAATCTAGAGAGCAATATCTGTATAATTGTGTTTCCTGATAAACAAGATGTTCTATGTTGTACCTCAAACCCCGACCAATATGGCAACTGCACACACAAACAAATGCTGTAGTGTGCAACAGACAAGTGACTGAGTTTCAGTATGAGTAATATCGGATGTTTTTCTCAAAATCCACAGAAAACAATTTGCTTCTGGAAACCAGACACAAGACTGTTGTGTGTGTGTGTGTGTGTGTGTGTGTGTGTGTGTGTGTGTGTGTGTGTGTGTGTGTGTGTGTGTGCATACTGTATCAGACAGCAAGTTATGTTGTAAATTACTTACCATGGAAGCTTTTAATCATAACATGGGTACTTTGAGGCCAGGTCAATATGCTACAATAATGGTGTAAACCTAACCAGTAGCTAAAGTACTGCTTTGGTTTACAAGGTTAAGACTGGATTTTGTCAAGTGTTTTGATTTAAAGTGTGCAACACATTTTTTAATGGAAATTGTCAATGTACAAAGTGAGACGTGCATATTAACAGAAATAGTCAAGATGTTTTAAAGAAAAAATAATTCAATATTTATTTGCAGTATAAACATGTTGTGTTGTTTCCATATACTGTACATAAAGTCAGGTCAATCATATTCCTTAAGCAGACAGATGAACTGCCCCTTGTTAACAAGCCTCGTTTTCATACACATAGACAGATTGCATCTTTTACAAATGGTTTACAGCACAATACAAAACAGCTATTCAACGTGTGTGAAGCTGTAACACGATGCGTGATGCATTGTCAAAAAAATCCCTGAAAATTCCTCTGTGAGGTAAAATTTTTCATTCACTTTTACTTTCGCTTTGTCCCCCAACCACACAATCTGCCTGTATCTTCTCCTCATCATGTGAATCATTCATTCCTTTCTTTTATCCAAGCTCACAAGCACATTCTTACCAAGATGTAGCTACAAGAAATGACACAGAAACTGTCGTTCCTGCGATCTGGCAAATATACAAACAGAGAAAAGGACCGTTTCTCTTTCATTAATACAAATAGACAAAAACACAAGAAAAGCAGATTGAAATCAAATGTCTTTTTAAATAGAAAAGCTCTGTAATATATCTCAACCATTGGGTGTTAATCATGTCCTCAACATTTTCTTATTGTAAGTGGGATGTGACTTCAGTCCATTCAAGCAGGGCAATATTATATTCATCTCTGATGCTATAATGAAGGGGGAACTTTGCATATAAACATATATATATGTTTAGATATATTTATATTGAAAGGCCACAGGAATAGCATAGAGTACATTATATCAAAACAAGACAAAAAAAAGACCTTGTAATAAGCGGGGTGGGGTAACCATCTATTGTGAAACAAAACTGGCATGCTGATCCACAGCTCTGGCTCCACAATGGGACTGGACACCTTGAATTTTGAACACTGTTAGTTCAGTCCGCAAGCCACTGAGCTGGATCTTGTATCGTTTAGATAGATAGATAGATAGATAGATAGATAGATAGATAGATAGATAGATAGATAGATAAATCAATAGATAGGTGGATAGATAGATCGATAGATCAATAGATAGATAGATAGATATACAGTAATAGTTATAGTACAAAAGAGAAAGAATTACAAATTTCAAAGCTCTTGGATCTAAAAAAAAGATTTAAGGAAAAACAAAATGACCTTGCGTGACCCGTTAAACCAAGTAAAAGTCAGTTTGCTGCCCATTATAACTGTGTTTTGATTTGAATAACAGATATGAAACATTACATTTGTTATACATGTTTTCTTTTAAAGTGAGATACAAAGAGTATTGAACAGTCACCATTAGAAAAATGTTAGAAAGATTATATAAAGCCTGCTAAACCCAACCCTGGCCAGATTCACCAGCTGCCACCTGTGAAACCCACCTGTGTTTCCACCATAGACCCTGTCCACATTATTAGTGATTTGAAACATTTGTTGTTCCTTTGCTCTGAACATACAACGTACATTATGCTGCACTCTTTTTCCGGGGGGAACTTCCTACAGTGTTGAGGCAGCTCACGATAGCACCCGTGGGGACAACAACAGGGGTTTAGTGCCAGATACAGTAGAAACATTGAAACCAGTACAGCATTCTAATTGTTTTAGAAAACAGCTTTTTCAATTACAGCTTATAAATAGTTTTTAATACTTGTTTCAAATTCTAGTGAGGTGAACAGGGTCTTAGAAACCTCCCTAACTACATACTGGGCACCGCTGTATTCAGCAGTTACAGTAGTTCAAAAAAACTAGCATTATTATTCATCTTCCAACTGAGCAACATCCAACCCCTGGTTACCCCTACTGTTACGGAGCAGACAGTACATCAGCATGCTCCAATATAAAAAACAATATACGATCATTTCACTATTAGCTCTATTTCATCATCATCATTTTGTATTTAATATATATTTACTATCCCCAAGGCGTAAGGGTGAATTCACACAGACACAAATGATCTTTGAGGAAATGGACAATCCCTTTGCTGGACATATATCACTTCCATATTCTCCAATGCAGTCAAGGAACATGAAGATATTTAAGTATAGCTACTGTAAGTGCAGTATGTTGCTGAGGCCAGTACCAGAGTCATTCCTTGACCTCTGTTACCCATGTTTTCTTCTCTGGCTAAAACCTACCATCTACATTTGCTCTAGCCCTACAGATCCCAGTCTTACCCTATAACCTGTTCTAAAACTGACACTAACCCATTCTATCTATACCTACTTACCTACCTACCTACCTACCAAAACCATCTTGCCTCAAATTGAAAAGAAAATTAAAAGTAACTTTTTAATAGCTGGCTGTGTAATGTGTAAACATCACACCTTACTATTATCTCACTTATGCAGTCAGTGATATAGTCATATGTTCCCCAATAATGTTGTCCTATCCAGTTGCAGACATTGAAAGGCTTAGATAAAAATAAGTATGTTTTTAAAGATAAAATAAAGACTGAACAAACAGGAACAAATAATAATATTACTTCACAGGGTATTATAAAGTAATTCTTCTAAGTTATTTGTGATGATGATTCATACTGTACTTTGCTTCATAACCCTGAAAACGGAAATTAATATCTAACTGAAGCCCAAATACTATTCCTACGAACTAGCCACAGCTAAGCCATAACCCTAGCCTTACCGTTAACTCTGATTGTCTGACTTCTAGCCTCATTTCGAAGCTCTGATTCTCTAACCCATATGGCCTATACTCCAAGCTCCAGCATTACGCCTAACAGTCGCTACACCCTCAACACCAGACTGTGCAGCTGTTAGGGCTCGTCGCAGCCTGGAACTGGCTTCTCCTCTCCATGCCTCCTCTCTGAATGTCCCTTTATCTGCCTGCCTCCACCACTGCCAACATGTCAATGGCTATGGCTACACCACTGTGCAAACTGCATTAGGTCATTACAAACCTGTGTGTGAGGGGAAGGCTACAAAATGACAACCATAACTTTCACAACATTCTCTCTCTCTCTCTCTCTCTCTCTCTCTCTCTCTCTCTCTCTCTCTCTCTCTCTCTCTCTCTCTCTCATTAATCTTTAGATTTACAATTTCTTATAATAGCCATTATTGGAGTGGATGATTTTGTTTGGACAAAGATTTCAAAGCACATATTATTTACAGTATATACTGTATAAGTATACAGTACATACTGTATGTAGTATACAGTATACTGCCTGTATATACATATGTATCTCCCACACACAGTATATGCACAGTATACAGTATGCTGTATTTATTTGTGTGTAAAGAGACATACTCACTGGTTAAAGACTGCGCATGTTTAGCTATGTACGTTAACAAACACACACACACATACATACATACATCACAAACATACATACTTGTGTTAATTCCTTGGTTTTTAAAAACTCTACATTCAGTAGAGTGAGACTTCCTCCTGACAAATCCAGTCAGCACTTGGCACCAGTCAGCCCAGCTCAAGAGCCGAGATAGAAAATTAGAGTGGACTTTGTCATCAAAACAAAAAATTAAAAATTAAAAATCAAGCACTGAATAGATTTGTCCTATCTTTGTATGAAGCTGTCCGTCTTGCTGAGCTACTCAGTCAGTCAAATGTACTCAGCCTGCCACCGTGAGAAAACAGGCCACACTTCCCATGTCCAGGTGGTCGGGGAACTTTGACGCCATCGGCACCTACCCTTCGGTAGCTCTTCGGACAGGGCCGAGAAAAAGCTTTAGCATTCCACTTCGCACATCCCCTTTCCTCCTTGTAACCTGTCACTTAAGACTATCTCTTTCCCTCCACTCCGTGGGCAAGGCTCTCACACCAAAGAAGCACCACCCACCGGAGACTAAAACATTAATTAAAACCGGCTGCGTTTTCCTCTGGTGTATATAGCCAACATTAACCATGGCGACAACACCTCGAAAACCGGTCTCACCGGCACTCATGTGGACTCCAGCGTGTCCAACTGAAACACGTTGTGATTGGTCGGCGTGGTGAAGAAGAGCTGGTCGTGCGGCGGCGGCGGTGACGATGATGAGGAAGAGGAGCGGTTGTCGCAGGGGCTGCTGAGGCCCAGCGTCCGCTCAAAGTCCAGCAGCTGGCCCATGAAGTTGAAGTTGGGAGATATGTTGGACTTCTTTCGTTTGACGAAGTCGTAGGCGTCGTTCAGCGACAGGTTGAGCTTCTGCATCAGGTAGGCCACGGTGACCGTCACCGAGCGGCTGATGCCCGCCAGGCAGTGCACAAGGATGCCACACTTCTTAGAGCGCGCCTCGTCTGGTTGCCACGGCAAAACAAGGAGGAGGAAACGCATTAATTATTCAATCTAATAAGGACTTGAACGTCTGTTTACCTGCACACATTTAAACTACTGAGAGGAATTCATGGTAGCGTCCGTCATGTCACAGCATTTTGTTTTTTTACTATTAAATAACATTTCCTGTTTTTGATGTTAAAATGTAATGCATTTTTATTATGCATTTATTATTTATATTAGCCAATAAGCCAATAATAACACAAACACTTTCTATATGGATAGGCCTTAACCTGGCTAAAACCATTTTACATTATTGACAGGCAGATCCTCTTCTCTTCTACTACTTTCAAACCTTGTAATATTACTACGGGCCATTAGAGGAATAGTTAAGTGCTTCTTTCCTTCCACTCGCTTATCTAGCCGTATCTCATGCATAGGGGTCAGTTGGCTCACAAGCAGCTCAGGGAATGCCAAATTAAATGTACATGTTATGTGCAAGCCTGCCAAGATAAAAGGCAACAATGAAGGGCTTCTCATTCAAGACAGAGAAATATATAACATATGTAACCATGGGCAATAAAATCCTAAATTAATTTTCTTTCATTCATTCAATCAATTTGATACACATGGTAAAACTATATTGTCACATTACATGTGTATCTCCTTTAAAGCCTCCATGGGTAACCAAAGGCTGTAATATAAGAGAAACAGAACCATAGAACTGCAACTTGACCTAACTGTGCCTTGACCTCTCGCTGCGAGACATATTTCCTTCCACCTAAACTGTGACATTAGACTGGAAAAACAACCAAACAAAACATTCCAAAAGATAAATAAAGACTTTGGGGTTCTCATGGACCCATTAAAGAGAGGTAATTACATCTTTTCCTGAGAAGTTTGACTTTTAGGAATTTTAGGAATTCTAGAAACTACTAAAACGGGATCTGAGCTGAATTTTCACTAAAAACATCAGAAGGCTTCACATGGTCTGACCTTTACTTAAACATTAGTAATTCGTAAAGAATGCACAAACTCAAAACATTTTAAGCTCAAACATTTAAATGTACCTATGTTTTTCACGTACAAAATAATAAGGCCACTATACAGTATCTTATAAATTCAAGAGCGTTAAAATAAACATTGTTGGGGAAGATGAATATACACAATTTTAACGGAAACGCACAGTAAAACATATGTATTTAAGCACTCTCTAGAACCAGCTTACCTATGAAAGAGATTGCCTCAGGGAAAAACTGAGACAGGTTCTGGCTCCAGTGGTCTGAAATGGGAATCTGTTTGTACTTGAAGTCCCCATCGTGCTCAAACATGTTGGGTAGGTTGGGCGTGACGTTGAGGATGTACGTGATGTTATACTTCCCCAACACATCGAGGTTGGCAGAGTCTTTGGCACATCCCAGGAACAGGTACGGCAAGATCTGAACCGGGAAAGCCGGCTGGTTGCTGGGAAGTGGGCTACCCTCGGACTCTGTGGCACTGCCAGGCTCCCGATCAGATTCACCGTCAGAGCAATCCGAGCTAATGCGGAGCCCCCCCAGCCCGAGGACGGAGGCTGGCGGGGAACTGCTGGGGCAGGAACCATCTAGGTTGGTCTCGCAGTGCTCAGGGTACTCTGACTGGAACTTATTGTATCCTCCTATAAACAAAGGAAAAGGCTGTTAAAGGATGTCCATTGCAAAATAGCAGAATCTGCATTATATTTGGCCATATGTATAACATGATCAAATGTTGTGAAAGTCATTTTCTTTCATTTCTTTTCAATTGACTAATGGTGTTTCTATGTTAAATAGGCTGTGACAATTAAATGCAATAAGCATACAATACAAATTGGGCCAAAATGTGGTAAAAATGAATTACTCTGTGTAAAATAGATCATAACCAGAGGACATATACTTAAAAACGCTGCAAATGTCCCTGGCAGATATCCCCATTGAGAAATCACAGACACAAGAGTTCACCTCTGCCAGCCAGGAAGCTACAACACTACTTAGTGGACTTTTTGTGAATGGCAGCTGAACTTGCTACTGTAGCCAATACAACCGTACGACGTTGCGTTTAAATAAAAACGGCACGTTAACGTTACAAATACATTGTAACATTATTATTATTTGCTACAGTACATTGTAACAATTCACAGGAACCCGTCTTTCGTGGTAAAAAACTGAACTCTATCTCCTCTCCACTGCATGTTCATTCATGAAAAAAATAATGCACGTCTTTTCCTGAAGGAGCACAACATGGCGGTGCCATTGTGCAGAAATAATTGAAAACATAGTAGGCTATTTAAACGCATTTATTTGGGACATATTCCACAGTTAATCACTTTCACTGTTAGAAAAGATATGTATTGGGATTAATATCATTAGTGTGTTTACGTTATATGTTCTCACTTTCCCAAAGCGCAAATACAGCAATATAAATAATATCATATAATCTACATGTAGCCTATATTGCTATATTGTTATTAGGTTAGGCGTTGATTCCATTATATAAAGTAGGTCCATTTTAAATATAAAAACGATCAAATGCAATCGCATTTAAAGATGCCCGTTGCATAGGATCCAGCACTTAGTTTAGCCTATCATTTCACACTGCGACATATTAATACTTAGTGTTTAGACCTATAGCCTACTAACAATTTAATGTTTTAAAAGTCCAGCTATTGCAACGCAGTTAAACTTTACAGTGAAACATATGTAAGGTGTTTTGATGTCTATTGGTTGGGTTGTGTGGCGCCACACCGTGACACTTGAAATTATAATCGCTTCAACAATCATTAAATACAATTATTTTGTACACAATGTCCTCATATTTATTGGAATAGTCCATGGCTATTTATTTGACATTGTATTTATTTAATCAATTAGGCTGTAGCTTATAGGCAAGCCCGCTGCTCTGTTTTCGTCTTATATGTATGCATATCATATAAAATACCGCTAGACATAACATATAAACAAAATGTATTTAACTTACCCTCCAGGTAATAAGCCTTGCAGCCGTCGTCCCGTAGTTTCTGTAGGAGCAGCCCGATAACGGAGCTCCCTATCCCGCTCTCCTGCCACTCCGAGGTCGCCTCATCGTACAGAACCACCATATCCGTTTTGCAGCGCTTGACAAATTTCTCCTTGTCCTCGTTATTTGGGATGATGGAGCGTATGGGCAGGTTGCCCTTCTTCAACCTGCGGAGCATCAGGCCGGGGATGGCCAGGTTGATGGCCGACTCGATGTGAGAAGACTCGTACAGCTCGTGCGGTCGGCAGTCCAGGAGCAGGAGCGAGGTCGCGCCGGTTTCCAGTTCCTCCTGCAGCCATTCCACACTCTTACTCGACATCATCGTAGTCACGATCATAGACCCGCTCCAAAGATTAATTTTCATCAGGGAAATGTTCGGGTTGTTTCTTGAGGTGACGTGAAAAGACAAGGGGTGTGAGGAAATCACGGCTTCTTTCCTCCCGCAGACAAGCGCTGATGCCTCTCGTCCGAACAGGGGACTTGAACATGCAGAGGTTTCCCTTCACCCCCTTCAGTCCTCGATAAGTGGAGGTTTCATTCTATTCCGCAGACGTCCATTTGGCAACCAAGTCTAACTTACCACCGGAGACAATGAAAAATACCCACTGATCGAGTGTTAATTTGTCACCCTATGTTGTTTCATAATTGTTGTTGCTGTAGTAGCCCAATCCTTGTTATTTTTAATGTTCGCTGATGTGCGCCTCTGGTTTGTCACTTCAACTGGACGCGGTGACAGCCGCGGTCTAAAAAGAGGCTCTGCGGGCATGTCATTGAGAAGAAGGAGGAGCTGGGAGAGTTTTAAAGACGCAGAGCTGAAAAAGCTTCCAGTGAGGCAGCGTGAACGCTGATTTTCTCACGCAATGTTCCCATTCACTAATAACTAACTGGATGCCAAATTAGGCAGAACATGTCTAATTAGAGTAGCCTATTCCTATAGGACATATAGACCCACCACATCTAATGTAAAATGACCAAGGTAATTACAATGATTAATAACGACATCATAAAAAGCAATTCGTCTTTGGGGAAGTTTGCTATAAATCACCACTGAGCTATAGTTCTCTTTTCATGTAAATGTGTCATCACTTGTTAATGCTGTAAAACATTTTATTATTATTTTTGACCACTTCATCTTCTTAAAGAAACAACGGTGTGTTTTTTTTTCTCAAAATAAAATAAACTATCTCAGAATAATTAACACAAACGTGTTACATTAAATCAATGCTGTGATTCTGAATAAAAAACAGGTTTAGTTGACCAATTACGGGTGTGACAAAGTAGCTCAGTATGATATGCAGCCACAAAACCAAGGAAAGGTGTGATTGGTTTACCAGTAACCTATTGTTTTAGTAACCATTCAGCGTGAACTGATTGATATGTCCATTTAGCCTGGTGTAGCCAGACCTAAAATTTACTTTGTGAATAAGGTCTGGCAGCGCTCCATTGATTGGGAAGTGTTAACAGTCGTTTCCTCCATACTGGACCTCTGGTTAATTGTGAAACTATTGGACAGCGCTGAACTAACTGGTATTGCTACAACTGTTTCGATCGCCTTATCTAGCTCTACCATTATTTCGAAACACGCTTTACTTCAACGTCATCACCTCATCTCGCTAACCCACCCTGATTGGACGGCCAGCAGGCCATGGCGTGCGAACGCTAATGCAAACAGGGTTTCCAGAGCTAATAGCAATAGTCGGGCAGAGTCAGGTTAGTGTCCATTACCCCCTTCCAGATATCTGATTCTTAGATTCAAAGAAGTGACAGTTACTTCACATGTCTATAATACAGATGAAAGCTCCACTGGTCCACAAAGGATACCAAATAACAGTTTACCAACTAGATCATTATAATGTTTTACCATGGTGGGTGTGGTTCTCAAAACTTAAAAACCTAACCCCCAAACTACGGTAGGGGAGTCATACAGTTGCTTGCGAACCCCACAAATAAGGTATATTAACTACTTCTATGTGTGTAACATAAAACACTAAAGGCTATTAAATTAGGCACATTCAGGAAAGCACTGTCATTTCGACAGGATCATTTCACGTAATCACTTCATTAGTTCTGGTGAACCTGGTGTATATGCCCTGACCGCTGGGTCGACTCTACGCATCACAATGACCTAAGCGGCAGGTTGTGACAAAAACAGAGGCTGAAAAGAGGAGCACTTGATTTCCTCACAGCTGCAGACAGCACCAGCTGCAGACAATGTCTCTTTATTCTTCACAATCACTCCACAAGCACCCACATACGCACACACGCACACGGACACACACACACACACACACACACACACACACACACACACAACTGAATAGTCAGTTGATACAATTGCAATCTCTCACTCTCACACTCTCACAAACACCATAGCCTACACATGTTTTCGAGTTTAGCTTTCTGCCTTCAAGGACAGCCGGAGTTATAATGTGTGTGCCTGTGGGTCTGTATGTCAGAGAGCCACGTTATTTAGTATCCCCTCAAACAGCATAGAAAACAAGGTCTGAAAACAAGGTTGATTTGATATACGTTTATATCAGCAAGACGTAATGGAAGAATGGTGGATGAATTCAAATGAACAACCTCATAGCCTCAGACAGACAACACACTGTCAGCTTCAGCTGCAAAGTTGCCACAAACTGCAGAGGTTATGCATGCTGTACTGCATGCACAAGCTCAAGGACACACACACACACACACACATGCACACACACACACACACGCACACCAACCCCTATAACCTAAACTGAAGTATAGCATATACAACCCTATCCACTCCACTGTTGACAAAAGAGAACCATTTCTCACTGATGGAAAACCCCTTCTACCAGATAGAAGAGCCCTTAATTCCACGATCTAGCCACTCTAGAGCCGTAATGTGATATTCCGAAGAGGGGGATGAGATACACGGTCCATCCCCTCTGGACTGAAACACCAAACCCACCCCTGACAGAATGAGTTGTTCCTTCACAGAAAGAAAGGTGTACCTGAACATAATATCCAGCAACTGACACAGGAGCTAGAAGAGAAACCAGACAAATCACATCTAGCGAACCCTGGAAGAAAGGATGACTTGTATTATATTTTTTCAGAATAGCAAATAAAGCAATCTATTGTAAAAACACAATTCTCAAGTGTGACTAAAAAATAAATATAAGTGCAAAAAACCATCATCAATTTTACAACTGACTTCAGACTAATCTGCTTTTGTGGACGTGTCTTGTGAAACCTTAACCCTGTAAGACCCATTTTAGTTTAAAGAAAACATCACTTAGCGCTCCAAAAAACACATTAGCGAATTTGTATTTTTATTTTTAAGACTACATTTACATAGCCAATAGGTTATATTGTCTTGCCATTGATAGTAAATGTGTTTTTTTTAAAGAAACATTCGTATGTGTATATTGGAGAGCTAAGTGACGTTGTAATTTTACAACAAGGGGTGTTACAGGGTTTTAAACTGCATTGAATAGTTTATTCCTGAAGAAGAAATTGTGCCATAACCATGGAAAATTATCCTGAGCAGTATCCAATGTCCACCAAAAATGTGTCCCTTTTCATTTTCAGTGGAGCAGCTCCAAGCTATTTATTTCTGGATGACATCATAAATGTGAGTCTTGGTTTACTTCCTTCTGGACTTTAAAGGTACTCAATATGCATGTTCAAATTACTGAAGGTCCATGTTACCAAAGAAAATAATGACTTGGGCTTGTCTAGAATCTTTGTGCTTTGGATACAAGAGAAGCACACAAATATCCAATCCTACAGTTTAGAAATGTGGTTCCATAGATACAATAGGGCAGTAATACAATTTCACCATCTTATTCATTTATTCTCAGGCAATTAGCAAGGAAACAGTTAAAAAACCCTTTCTAATAAACCTGCTGTCTGTGGTCCATTGAAGGCACACTGCTGTTAAAACCCACTCAACTCAGTGATTTTAAGGTGAGTTGGCCCCCCTGCCCCCCCTGCCCCCCTGTCATTTCCAGTGCTACTCCCCTCGCCCCCAAACACGTCGCCAACCCATAAAAGCAGGCCTGCAAAATGTATCAGCAAATATAAGCTTGTTATGCAACCTGGATATTTATTCTTAATTCCAAACATATCTATCGTTTCTGGACAAAATCGACTCAAAAACATATGTTCTATCTCTGCTGCATCAATATCATAGGACCACATTGGGCAACAACACACACACACACACACACACACACACACAACAGTTTATAAGTGAAACCAACAAAAGCAACCACACCAAACATTTTCTGGTCACATTGGCATGTTACTATGCTACAGTACATGTACAGATACATATCTGTATTTACAATATTTCAAGACGTTTAAATGCCATTTTAATGATAACTTTGAAAATGTACAGACTTGTGGCATAGACATGATTTGCCTCTTCAACAACAAACACAAATCAGAATGCACTCTATGGTGGGGTTAAGGTTCAAATTGATTCATTCAGTTAATTAATTTATTCAAATTGAGTAATTCTGGAGAAAGCTTATTGATAAAGTGTACTCCCTCAGAAGCTTCACACCACACATTGGAAAAGTGTTGCAAATGCTGGGATATTGTGTGGTGCAGGGCTGTGACAGACCAAGAGTAGATATTCACTGAATTTTATAAAAAGTGTATTCGCTTACAAGCACTGACAATATACCTTTAAGCTTTACACTTATAGACCTTCCATCAAATGCCCTGACACTGTAAAAGATAGGCCTACAAGGCAACCACGTTACAAGTGGAGGTTGTAAGATAGTTAACTATACCTTTGATAACATGTTTACCTTAAAGCCAGGCATATGCTACTTGTGTGCGCATTCACTGTAACAAGTAAACAATTAAGTAAGTAAACATAAAAAGCAGGCCAAATGACCAACGTATTTCTCTACTTCACAAATCCACACCTGTCAAGTTAACTTCCCTTAAGAATTCACACAGTACAAATGTTACAACACCACTAAACACCTCTAAAACTGCCAGGAATGGTTTGAGATTCTCCTCTCGTTGTGACAAATGAAAACTAAACCAAGGAGCAAAGGTGTAAAAAGCGTTGCACAAAAAAAGGCATCCAGTTCAGTTGTCAATGACAATGAAAGTGCCTGAGCATGTTGACGCAAGGATGGACACTGAGTGAGCCCTGAAGTGAACAGCTCTGAACATGGGCTTTGGTGTGAACTCTGTAGTCCCTGAGCCAGAGTTACTTGTCAGCCAAACACAATATTAAATAAGTGAGGCAGAGAAAGGCAGAGAGAGAGAGGAAGGTTTGGTTAGATTGGCTATTGATTACATTTTTCATAGAAACAAAGGATACCTTTGCACATTTGATATACACTTAAACGTATTTACAAACTCTGATTTAACATATTGAATTGTAAAATGGTACACTAAATCTCACTCAGCTTCAGGAACAGGTTTGTGCAATAAACACTTTATTCTTGGTTCTCGTACTTTATAAATACCATATGCTATAGAGGAAAGGTAAGTAAAAGGGCAATAGAAGGTACAAATGTGTCACTGGGGTGGCACCCTAAATAAATGTACACAAGCTATGGGTTTTTACTCAAAGTTACAACCATGTTTCTGTGGGATACTATATATGCTATATATATATTAATTTCAAAAACAGCCCATGCATTCTATGGGTAGGCCTACTATCCCAGTGATGCATTTTATTGTGTTTCCGTACATTTTTGCATAAGGTTGTTTTGATTACACAATATGAGTGTTAGTGATTCAGTGAAATATCTGACACATACACTACACACCCACTCTATTGCATCACTATATGTAGTTCAATGTCCTGTGGTGGTCAGCAAGTTATATTCTTTAACAAATACAAGTGTATGAACCAGGCTTTATAACTAGTCTTAACTGATAACATAGCTTTAACAACTAATTATTCAGCTAAATGCAACTTTTTGACAGTTTATGCAATGATACATTTAATTATCATTTGAGAACGTACACTACCTAGCAAAAAAAAAAAAATGTGATGGGGAATGGTGACTTTATAAGTTACCTACTACAGTATATCGTATATGCCCAGAAGTGGATGACTTTGAGGTCAGGGCATGCGTCTAGAGAAGGGGGAGGGTGCTGTTTGAAGTTATGCAGTCTGCTTTGTGGGTTAACTTATTTTAAACTAGGCTATCAATTTTAAATGCACACCGATTGGTGTATTATGGAACGTACCTACAGCTTTTTAAGTCACAAACATGTTTAATTTTAGTAAAAAAAAAAAAAATTGTTTGAATAAAGTATAAGGAACACAGCATTTTCTTCAAAATGAATAATGTTAACTAGAATGATAAAATACTAAAACTTATGTTTTGATTGAATGCCAGAACAGGCTTGTCAAAGCTAAGGTTGACACAGTTTCTCTTAAATTTACTTGGCATGGTACCCCTCCAAGCCACATTTTGGGTTGGAGGGGTACATTGCCAGGCCAGGTCTGAAACAGGAAATGAGGCACTGGAGACAGGAGACTTCTCTCATTAAGGTTTCCTTGTAATTTGCACACCTGTAATAACAAATTTCTTTTAATAGATTTCTGTTATCACAAAGAATGAACATTGCTCTCTTCCAGGACTTTGCAGACTTTCTCAGGCGCAGCTCATATTGGTTACATTCAGTGAAGCCTTGGGACACAAGCTCCTTTGTGGGGACCATCCACATTCCATTGTACTAATGCTATTACCGAAACAAACCCTAAACTCATGGCTGTGTACCGTTTCATCTAAGACCCCCCCCCAAATCTTATTTATAGTTCATAAAATGCTAAATATTTCTATAAATTAGTCAACAGCAACTATTTGTACACTTGCACACTTCTGTAATAATGTAATTAATTAAAAGGTCATATAGAGACCAAACTACTAGAAACACACAAACACACACACACATGTGCAGTAGCCACAACACACCAGGTAAAACACATCCAGATGTGCTCTGCATCTGCACACACACACACACACACACACACACACGGCAGTTATTGAAGCCAGTCCTTCAACCCTTCCTCCCCACCTCTCGAGCTTCTGGCAGCCAGTCTGGTTGAGGCCCTTACAAAAGGGAGCCGTTTTCTCTGGCACTGTGTGTGTATGTGTGTGCGTGTGTGTGTGTGTGTGTGTGCACGTGTGTGTGTGTGTGTGTCCATGTCCTCAGGCCCCAGACAGGAAGGAAGAGAGTGGGCCCGGCCACACAGCTCCAGAATTCCGGTTTTGTTTTTCTTCTTTTTCCACCAGCGCAGAGACTGAGCTTGGCCTTAAAGAAACAGTCAACAATATTTACCAACGTTTTATTCATTAGTGTTCCATGTAGCTATACATATTAGATTAGATATATTACCCTTTACTACAGAAAAAGTACATTAATAAGCAGCATTGTTATAAGAAGAGCTTCTTCCTAGAGAAATGTGTTCTACAGAGCAGAGCTGCTTATTTTCATTTAAGAGTTTAAATATAAAAGCCTTACTCCTTGATCACTGGTAGTACGGGAGCACATGACATACTGGAAGTGTAGACATTTTGGGTACCAGCCGAACAGTGGTATTTCGTGTGTAGACAATACTGACACCTTTATAATACGCAGTGGTCAAATTCAGGGCAAGAAACAACAGTCACCAAGGAAGCTAAGAAACAGTGGTCAGTGTGGAGTACAATGGGGCTTTCTTTTGAAACCTCTCTGGCTCTGTGAAGGAGTCAAGAGAGGGAAGAGGGGAACAGCCTCTCCACAGAACCACAGTGAGATCATCAAATTGGCAACAACTATGACAACAAATCTCTTTAACACACATCCCGCTCTCACAAACGCACAAAGTACAAAACACAGCCCAGTACACACAGAGTCAAAGAAAAAATAAAGTTCTTTCTCTAGATTAAATATTCAAAAAGTATTTATTTTTTATCATTTTAAAAGGCCACTTATAAGTTACAGTTGAATACAAATGTCTTAAATAGATTAAAAAAAAAAAACAAACAAAAAAAAAAAACAGGAAAAACATTATCAGTATCATTATATTCCCACAAGTCCCTTTTCAAAGTAAGGACGTCTGTACTCACAGGAGAAAAACAAGACAACATACCCATTCATTGACAAAAGGCATCATTGTTTTAACCACACCATGGATAAAGTCTTATTAAATCATCATTAAACTGTAATTGGTAACTTTACAAAACCTTAACAAGATAATTTCTAGAACGGTTCTTAGGTTAGGTTTTCCTAAATTACTCCTATTCTTATTCTGGCATGCACCTGCCTGTGGGTAGAACATCTGCAGTGTGTGTAATGGACAGTTATGATTAGTCTCTGTGCTGAACCTTGCTTTCTCAGCTGAAAACACCCAATAAATGGGCATTTTCCACAGTTACGAATTTACACAGAAATAAAAACATGAACACACAGACTTACAGAAATACACCATATTGTAGAGCTCCCCCACACATGTAGTGGCAGGTCCTGTGTTGGCAAAAAAGGGACTGCTCTCAGCACTTTTGTGGAGGGACTATTTCTACAACTTTGCTTCTGAAATCGTTTTGGTAAACTATGACGATACATTAGCATATAGCAATAACCATCAGAACTCGCACAGTCAGAATAGTAGTTATTGTTCAGTGCGGGCCCAATATTTAACATGTGTATGTGTGTTTTTGATAGGCCAACATCACCCAAAATCAGAAAGGGCTGTGTGTCTGTGTGTTTGCTTGTTTGCCTATGTCCATCCACAGCAGTAGTCATCAACATGGGAACACAAGCTCTCTGGACCCAGAGGCCCCTGCTGGACTTCATGCAAGTCCTCAAATCAAGGGCAGGTGAATGCAATTGCCTACTTGGTAATTAACTCTATTCACATGAGGACTTAAGATTGCAGCAGTGCAATTGCAACCAGCAGGAACCTGGGTCGCGCAGACCAACTGTTGAGAACCACGGGCGTGTAATGTGTAGCTTGCTACCCCTACCTCCTCCCTCTCTGTGTGGTTGCTACCTAGAGGCCTACTCCCTGTCCCTGCGACGTAGACCAATTTCCATCTGGTTCTCCACACATTCCTTCAGTTTGTCTTCCGTCAGAGTCAGCCGCTCCTCTAGGATAGCCACCGTCTGTATGGGGAAGGGTTATGGGGGTTGGGGGTGAGTAGCATCATCGGACAGTAATGGCTTATGTACACTTTCACACTCTACCCACACCTCGTATTACTCACGCCAACACTCGTGCACTGACCGTACGTACACTCCATACACAACAAACACGTTCAAGTCATCTACCCCTTCCACCCTATTGAAGGAGATTCGTGAGTGGATCTGGTCAACTATAATTTAGTTAACAACTTAAACTGCCCTGCACTTAGCATGCCATGGATGGCCAATTAGCTGGTGCACTCAAGATGACTTTACGGCATGTTTTTCCACCACCGCAGGGTGTACTTCTAGAACCTCAGAGAAACGTTTTGATTTGCCGCCACAGGAACCCCGGCTGACTTTGGCTCGTGAATCATGTTAATCGTTACTGCTCAACACCGCTCCTGAGGTGTAAAGCCCGTTGCACACTGAATTCAGAGCAGCCGCAGGGCAAAAGCTGAGCGAATCTGATTGGGGTCCGCTCCCATGTTAATCAATGAGTGTTTGTACACTGCACGTGAAAGGGGCAAAAATCTCTGGCAATCTGTGGGCAGAAAAAGCTCAGGAAATGCTTCTACTTCTGCTCTGCGTGCAGTGTGCAATGGGCTTTACCTATTCTGTTTCAGGAACTACTTGAGTAGTGCAGATGGACCAAACTATTTCACAAATGCTCCGCCAGTGGAACATTTAGACATTTTACTACCTTTCAACGCTTAACTTTAGATATAACATGAAAATAATGGAAGAATTCAATTAATTGTGGAGAGATCAAAAGGTGTAAGCACTTGCATTTGATTGGACCACATCCAGATCAGTTCTGAGTTGTCTTACACACCAGCTCTTAATTAGCATAACAGCCATGGTTCTTCAAACGTTATCGTACGAGAACAGTGGAGCTCCACTTGAGTTATAAAATACACATTTTCAACAGAAACATGAAGGATGTATGAGGTGACCAAGAAACATTGCACAACATATACAAAACAAATTAATTCTGGAGGAGGAAGATGATAGCCAGAACCCACTCTGCTTTAAATACTTCACAAAGTAAAAGAGGTGGTGCTGACAGTAAGAAGACATCTGAGAAATGGATATGAAATGTTTTGAGCAGAGGAATGTTTTCTGTAAAAGGTGTTTTGAATTTATATAAGCATGTGTGCAACTTGACCTTAAAGCTGTTACGCGTGATTCACGAGAGACACTCATTTACAAAAGGTAAATATTTGTATGTATGCTGGGTATTTATTTTTTTACAACCCAGATGAAACAGCATACAAAACAGATGATATTTCACAAATAATGTGAATGATGAAGATATTGAGTGAAACGAAAAACACTTAGTCAACACTGATATTACCTTTTATTTTATTGTCACCAAACGTGTCACTGAACTAGAGAAAACAACAATATTGCTAACGGAACACAAAACTAGAATTGGTTCCCTTGGAAACACAGACATGGAAAATTGCTTAAAATATGTCCTGTAAGGCTTTGTTTGCAAACTGAACAAAAATTGTAAAGATATATGACCATAGCTCTGCGCCGGCCAAATAAGTAATGTGATATACAGTATATCTTACATCATAGTGTGTCCAGTGTCCATAGTGTAAATTTGTAATATAATCAGAATATTTATAGAATGTCTGTACTGTAACCATATCCATTTGGACATTTATTTTTGTTTAAGTTTGGCCTCAAAGCTCAAAAAAACGTTCAAAATAGTCATGTTGTGTAGATACACATATTTAGATATTTATGAAATGTCGCAGAAAGGCAAAACAGCATTTGTGATGTTTAAAGTATCCCTTTGACTTTCTGCCACTAGATGTCATACTAGAGCACCAAAATGTCCTCAAATAGAAAAAAAGCCAACTAGCATGTATGCTGAATACCACAATGTCATAACAAAATTATCCTGACAATTCTATGCATTGAATTAAAATGGAATTATATATTATATTTAAGTGAAAATTATTGTTTGCCCATTATCAGTTATGACTGACAGTGTGCAAGTGAATATACGTGCATGTGTGTGTTTAAAATAACCTCTTCTAGTAGGGAGATCATAAAAGAGTATACTGTACGTGTACTTCATCCTCACAGCTCATTCCGTCTCAGGGAGAAGAAAATCTATTGGTTTCTTACATGCCTGAACTGAGATTGTCCAATACATTATACAGATTTATTAATAACTCCACTAAAAATCATCCTGAACCCCATGGGGATGGGAGGGGGAAGGCGACTAGCTAACTAAGATCAAAGGCTTTTCACTCTTCTCCCGACTTTTCTACTGAAAGAGTGGATAACAGACTGCTGGTTCACAGGTTCGTCCAATCACATGCAAAGTAGCGCCTGCCCTCGTTCAATAGACGGCTCTCCAGATGGAATGCGTCTTAAAGGTAAAGTCAGGTATTGCAAGCTAAATGTAAGCCAATACACTGTCAAATTCACCACATACCTCCTTGCATTTCGCTAGCTTACTGTTACTGTTGAAATAATGTTCTGGTGCTTCTACATAGCCCTGGCTCTGTAAATAGGATCATAAAGTGGCAAACATCGCTCATATCAACAAAGACACAGCATTACGCTTTGATTGACAATGCATTTTCACACTGAAGTATAAATCAGGCTGTACACTGCCACTGGCTGGCTGAAGCGTGCAAAAGCAAATGCTACAAACCATTGTCAGACCAGCTTTGACCAAAGACAATTGAGAATCAAAGCTTTACTTAGTAAGACAATTTGACAAGTCACTGTCCTTTACTGACCATTGCAGTGAGAGCTAGATAGACAGTGAGTGAGAGAGCAAGACAGAGCAAGACAGAGAGCGAGAGAGAGAAAGCTAGAGACAGAGCTAGAGAGACAAAGCAAGAGCAAGAGAGAGAGCGAGAGAACAAATATGGTGAAAACGTGACAAACCACACTCGAACTGCACTTGCTACAGGCTGCAGTACTGCTGCTGCAGTTAGGGGATGGGTCCACCTAATTGCAGCGTTTTCCATTCATTAGCACTACGTCACATAGGCAACTCTGTGCTGAACGTCCGATGCATGTAAGCTCGACTCGGGAGTAGTATGTCTCCCTAATTTCCAGTGCAATGATAGCGCAGTGCTTTATTTACTGATTTAAATTTAAACATGTACTTTAATCAGTAACCGTAGCCTACAAATTTGACAGAGTCCTATTGTTAAGGTTTCCATATTGCAAGTTTAACGTCTGACTAGGTCATTGAGTTATGGAGTTGGTCGTCCTGCATGTCATTCAAAACACCTTTCTTGTCAAGTAGGCGGGTACTGACACAGTTAGTCAGCGCTGTGTCCCAGACTTTCCGTAAGGAAAGGCTGGCTTTACGAGACTAGGGTCCACCTAACCCTGAGATTACCCACACGTACAGCACAGACGTCCACCCACCCACGTACGCGCGCGCACGCGCACACGCACGCACACAACCAATCAAGGCAAACACCTAATTATGAAACGATAGCAATGAGGCTTCCACTCAAGTGGTGTTAACGGTCTGGTCCACTGAGCTGGATAACATCTACTGCTGCCATTTCATGCTGCAGGGAACAGAAACAGCTTGTGTTTCCTTCCTCTGCTTTCTAGATCAATACTCTCCTGTTTATCTTGCCTGCTTGATATTGTTACTCGGCACTCCTCCCAGCTATTGGTGTTTTTCTATCTGTCTCTGTGTGTGTCCCCAGGCATTGGGAATGTTATATGGGCCTATAGTTTTCATTGAGAGTAGAAACCAAATCTTCATGGTCCTAAAAATAGAGAGCGGTGTTTTGCCCTCTCCAGAACGCATTATACTCTCGACTGCTCCGAGCATTACAAGTCTTTGTGGCAAAGTCTGAAAGCTGGACAAGGACACTCCACCAGCGTCTGAAAGTCAATCAAAGAAAATGTGTTGCCAGTTATGTAAATGAACAAACTGAAAGAGTTTGACAAATTGAATGTCACATGAGGTCAGGTTTGTTTATCTAGAGACGACTATATTATAGTATGTGTACTGTATGTGCCAAGCAAAAACTATTCATAGTCCACTGGTAGCTACTGTATTTGTTATATCATCTTGACAGAAGGTTGTAATGCCTGGCATGACACTATTCAGAAAAATGCATCATGTTATGTATAATAACAGGCAGAGCCTTGTACCTGCTACTAAAAGCCATTATGGGCTAACTTTATCAATGCAGTACATTATTTAGAAACAATATCAGCGTCAGTTTTATTAATTATGTTATGCAGGTTATGCAGCAATGGTAATTCCCAAAATATTGCAAACGTTTTCTTGGGATTCCTTTGCTAACTGCAGTAACTGCAGAAATATGTTTTTTGATCCACTTTTTTTAAAAAGGAAAAAAAAAAAGGGAAAATGTTTCCAGGTTCAGATTTCTGGATGTGTGTGCATGTGTTGAATCAATATGGTTGTAACTGACATCCACCAACATGGAAGAACAGAATGTACCATACTGTAGAGTACATTCCAGCTATGTATGGCGGCATGAGTCATAGACACGCAGACACACAGTGTATTAATAAACTACATTGTGTGTATATATATTCCATGCTTCAAATGCATATTATGATATAATGGATACATCGACTAAAAAAAGCTAAATGGGGAAACACAGAAGAGAGACAAAATAGATCATTAAAATAATCAAAATTATCAAAAGATAAGGGAAAGTAAGTGTATACGGTTGGCCCAGTGTGAACAATGTGTCAGATTAATTATAAGTGAGAGAGAGATTGTAGAGAACAAGTGAAAAGCAGCCAACACAGCAAACTGAGGCTTCAAAGATTCAACCTAGCGTTGAATAATTCATTTCGTCCCTCTCAGCTTCTTGGCCGATTAGAGTAACAAAGCGCTGTACTAGTGAAGAATGGTAGCAAGGAATATACTGCAGGAGTGAATCATGCGCCTTTGTCACCTCAAGACTCTAGAGGCTGGGGTCACCAGTACCGCTTAACCAGCTGTAAAACATTGACTTGTATCTCTACATGAGCACGGCATGACAACATAGAATGTTTTAAAAGAGGTAGGTTTATCTTCAAAGTATCTCTTGTTGGCCTTATTTACCAAACCTTGTATGCAAAGATTTTGTCCTAGGAGGTAGACAAGTTATGATTGGGACTTATATTGTGCAGGGTGAGCAAAATTAGCCACAAATGTTATTACAATCCGTCTTAAGGTGCAGATATTTATATGCGTTTTCTCGATGCTAACCACACATTTTGGGTACTTCACAGTGGCGCTGTTTAAATTAAACATTCAATTTCAAAACATCTGTCAATCTGACTGCATGTTGCACATTTGCGACTATGCTAACGCTGCTAGCACATATGCCATTGCTGCTAACACTAATCGTTCTCCTTTCACATAGTCAAAGAATGTTTAGTCTGCCGTCAAACAGTGTGACCTGTTTGCACTATATGTGAGGTCCTTGAATGCCGTGTCCAGCCCCCAGTGTCTCTGCTCTGTATAGCGTCAGCACAGATCTAAAGAATGGGTCCAAAGTCAGCCACACTGAAGAAAAGAAAAGGTCACTGTGTCAGGGTTCAAGGGGTATGAAGAGGAGAGCTTGGCACCATCTCTGGAAGACAGGGGGCAGGGTCTGACTCTAGGCTTGAAGCAGCCATGACATGTGGCGACGGGTGGTACTGCAGTCTATCTATACACACCCCATTCGTAAATCAATTTAACTGCTCCGCACATTTTCTTTTCAGGTGCCACACTTTGTTCATATGGTGCTTAATAATATCCTCTTGGTGCTTATATTTGTATAACAAGGTCAATAAAGCCAGTTTGGACAATTGATTGTCATGAAGTAATAATCATGTGACATAGTCCAACGCTCGTGCCTGCTGCTGCATGTGCATTTCTCGTGCACGAGCAACAAGCCCACATTAGCGAGCACACTATCGATCCCACTTTTACTTTAAATGCTAAATATTAAACCAAACATGCCTACAATTTTAACAGTACAGTCCAAAACAAAGAACAAATAATCCTGTTTAATGTTGTACTATGCAGAACATGCACACGGCTTGGGGTCTGGAACTCCAGTGTCACAGGTTGCAACGTAATGTTAGTGCCTACTCAAGGTAGAGAATGTGACCTTACCCCAAGTGAAGGAGTTTAAATACTAGATGGAGACCGTATATCTCTACAGTGGCCTGGGAACGCTTCAGGATCCCCCAGTCAGAGCTTGCTAATGTGACTCGGGAAAGGGAAATTTGGGGTCCCCTGCTGGAGCTGCTGCCCCCGTGACCCGACTCCAGATAAGCGGATGAAGATGGATGGATGGATGTGGCAAAAGAGCCACTTTACCAATATGGCGATACTCTTAATGGAGTCTTGCACTTCGCTGCGACAATGATCAAATACTTCATAAGATCGAGCCGCCATTTTCTTCAATGTGTCTATCTACTAATAAGTCGATGCTGGAAGAGGTTAGCAAACTGCCTGCCTTAGAATGGTATAAATGCTCCCATACGGTATGCTAGAGTGCACACACAGAGAGGAAAGGAGCAGGGAAAGAGAGAGAGAGAGAGAGAGAGAGAGAGAGAGGTGAACATTAAAGATTTAGGACACTAGAAGTGAATGCTGCTATAAGTATAAGGGAATGATGACCGTTTTCACTACCACACCCTCTCTCCCTTAATTTCCATGGTGTGTACAGTCATGGTAATGTTAAATATGACACTAGCAGTGTCATAACCCATGCAGCCAAACTGACCACGTGCAAAGACTTCTAATGCCAAATGCTGTCAAACAAGGGCTTTGAGAATATGCCGTTTTATAATAAAAAAAGACACCGGTAGTCTTGTACACTTAAATTTAAGACAAATTAAGACAAAAGAAAGATCTGACACTTTATTTACAAATCTTCCATTCTGCCACCACTTAATAAATATGGTTTTAACCATGCTACCAAGCTACAGTACATTTGATTATCTCTTGCTCACAGATTTGCTGCGATTAGAAAAACACCTCAACTGGCTTCCGTTGTATTGTGCTGCATTATAAAACAAAAGAAGCTATTCATTTCATTTTATCACAGCGTAAAGTGTGAGCTCTACTGTTGTTTTTATCTTGTTTAATCATTTGACACTTATTTGAAAAGATACCAGCCACACAGACTAAATCTACACCAAGGTCAACAACAAGAAGAATGAATAAGAAGCAGTTTTTGCAGTCTTCTCTTGATTGCTGTTCTCCGCTGTTTTGTTGCAACTATTTATAGGCCTGACCCTGCAGTCTCTGGTCTGGTGTGGCCTCATACTGTGCTTGGCCTTTACCAAGCGGCTGGAGTGCTAACAGAAGAGCACAGCCACACCGAACCCCACCAGCATGCTCTGTGTGTGTGTGTGTGTGTGTGTGTATGTGTATATGTGCACGTGTGTGTGTGTGTGTGTGTGTTCTCTTTTCTTTACAGAACAGTTTGCACTAACTTTCAAATAGCTAGTCTGGGGCAAGGCTTACATATTTAGTGGTTAGGGCTAAGGAGCAAATGTCAGTAAATGACGACCTCGCTATCATGCTATTCATGTATGAATGCTGTAATGTATCATGTCATACTGCATAGTACGTACTAGCGGTACTACGTACAAGATCACGTCAAATGTAATGGCTTGGTTGGAGTCATAACGTTATGACTTAGAGAAGTGGTTGCCAAACTATGGGTCAACAGATTTTGAAGGACATTTTCATCATTCCGATGATAAAAATGTCTAGTTATATTTAACAACATTTCTAAATTATTTTCAGGGCTGTACTGTATAATTTCCTGCGGTTAACCGCATTATGCTATTAAAGGAAGGGTGAGTTGCTTGAAACCACATCACATGGATGGGGAGGGAGGATATTGGGTGGGGGAGGGTGACCAAGGGTGAACAAGTTTAAGAAGCACACCAACCTACCTGAGTGAGAATATCCAGTTGACCTATGATGTGCTGCAGGGTGCTATTCAGAGCAGACGGCACATCTTCGTTTACAGTCTGGGCCTGCTTTTGGTACTGGTCCTGGGCCTGCTCTTGGTACTGGTCCTGGGCCTGCTCTTGGTACTGGGCAGGGTCCTGTGGTAGTTTCTGTGGCGTCGAGGAAGGCCGTGTGCGGGACTGGGCTGTCCTGCTGCGACTACGCCGCTGATCACGTCCATAAGCTGGCTCAGCGGGCTCACAGGGCTAGCCAGAGACACGGGACAGAGGGAGAATACGCTGGTCAAAACAAAATACACTGTATTTATTTGGGTTTTGAGGGCTTGGTGGGAATGGGGGGGGGGGGAGGTGGTGTGAAAAACTGCGTTATAGCTTGCTATATGAACGAAGCCATTTTGAGTGCCTTGGGTCAAAAACAGAAGGCACATAACAAGAGAGCCTGCATATGTTCAGTGTACGATGCTTTTCAGATTTCAGGCATCACACACAGGTCTGGCACAGTTGAGTGGAGCATGTGGCCAACGAAGCTGTGTTTCATCGCAGATGTTATGCTAAGAATGGAACGAGAACACTGCAAGGAAAGAAACGTCTCTGAAGCAAACATTCTTCCCAGTGAAACACACACATTTACCAGTCTGTCTGCCTGTCAGTCAGACACTGTCTGTCTCCCCAAGTTGTGATGAATTCAATGATACATGAACACATGAAAGTCTGCCGGCGACCATGACTACAGGACATCTGCATGTGCACATTCCCCCCTCCCCTGTGTGGCGAGCAGACCAGCGTGCTTGCGCTTGCCAGTTTACGTGCTTGTTCCAAGACAACCTCTGTTCTGGCTCTTTGGGAAGTAAGTGTGTCTGTGTGTGTGTGTTGAGGTTACTCATCCAAACCACACAGGAATACATGTATTCACAGCTAGCTCAAAGTGATTAACACCACAGCTTCCTGACTGCGCTGATATACGCTGCAGTCAGAAGCAGTCTGCCTGCTACCTGGCTACATCTGCCTGGGCCAAATGGGTTTCCACCCAGCGGGAACCTCCTCCGGTGCTAAGAAATGAATACAGCATGCAAGTGCCAACATTTGCAGTTCGTCGAAGGGCCACTTGAGGCTGGCAGCAAAAGGGAGTCAATTACCCCTAGACTCCAATGTTAAAATGTCAGACTTTACAGCAAAACATTTTAAATAATAGCATGTTTCAGGTAAATCAGATAAAATATACTATTAGCCATATTTTTTATCCCATTATAATGGATAGGAGGATGGTCAAAAGATGGCCAGAGCCAGCACAGCACTGTCTTCAGACCCGTTCTTGAGAAAAGCTATGGGTGACGTCGCAAAGGGTTTGTCCGTTCAATCTGTTTTTTTATTTTTAATAAACACTGTTATACTTTTGCATGTTTCTTGTGCCTTCCAACCATGAACACACATAAAATATAGATGAGCGGTAAAGTTATGACGATTTAGTTATTTTGTACAATTCTCATTCCTTCCAGTTCTTTCAGTTCACACCAAACAGTGTTGTCGTGCTTCCTCTTAAACAAGAAACATCATGGAGGCTGGAGGGAAAACATTAATAATACTTGCATATAGATACAGAAAACGGAAAACATTATTAAACACAATGTTATATTGTCATATACTGTATACTGTAGACATTTTATAGACTAGAAATGTCTTAAATAAGGAAAGTCCAGCCCTAATTGTCTTCCTCTAATCATTTGTCATTTTGCAAAGAAACCTGTCATTGGTGCGTTCCCAGTGGCATGATGGAAGTGCAAAACAATATGTGTATTTTTACAGCGTCCAAAGGTGAATAATGGTCTCTGGCAAGATCAAATATTGACCTTGAGTAGGTGGGGTCTGCTATAAAACTAGTCTATAGTGCAGAAGTGGCGTTCTGACAGAGTTGTACTGAGTGGAGACACTCACAGCTGAGGTCTATAGAGAGCAGATCCTCGCATTGCATTAAGGCCACATGTAATGTTGGCTCCAACTTGGCACAGACATAACCATGAGTCCTGACTTCATCCCAGACATTGTATAAAACACAGCTGAACCAACAACCATTATAATAAAAGACTAAGAGCCAACCGTATCTTCATCAATCACTCCAGCTACATGGCCATAGCTCAACACCACGGTAATTAAACCTGCCAAAATCCCAAGCTGCATGTTAAACCTCATAGATAAAGTCTGTTAGTGGAGTGAAAGTTGAGAGAACTGGGTTTTGGTGAACCAAACTCCTCCAACAAGACCAGATTAACTCTTGGTGAGAGTACGCCTTTAATTAAAACAGCTGCTTAAACACACACACAGAACACATACACACACACCTACATCTGCGCACACACACATACACCCCCCCACCCGTCCCAATGAATCACCTGGAGTGGAAAAACCAACAGTGGAAAATTTCCTGGGGCCCCAAACGAAACTCGTATGACACCGTGAGCCATTCAAACCCACTGCAAGCTTCGTACAAAAGCATTCATATTTCACGTGCACACAAGGTCCCCTTTGGTCTGGTGGACGTGTGAGCCAAGATGCGGAGAGGAGAAAAACTAGATTTACAGATGATAACACTGATACAACTCTACAGTATGGTCCCATCTGAAATGGTTTAACTTGTTTCATCCTAAATTCCATATATGTTCAATTGGTTGTCTGGAAGAAAGCAACATTATTTGTGTGATGTCATAGGATTTCTTCACAACTATAACATTTGCAATCATGTTTGTATCTTTTTAGTATCATTAACTTTTCATTTATATTAAATGTTTATACATCATTATACCAAAATACCGTTTAAAAATGATATCCAAAGTATCTTCATCAGCTGACATTTGCATTATCGAACGTGTGTTATATTCATGGAACAAAAGCGTAGTATTTAGTATCCAATAGTATGTGTGTGGTGTGGGTTTGTATATCGTATTCGTTTATATAAAATAATATTAGCATGGCATATTGTTTCATTATTAGCATTAGGACATTTAATAAATAATTGGCCAGACCAGGTACATGTATGTTCCTGTGACCAATACTGATTATAATGCTTAGCATGAAGGAGCGCTAGTCAGCGCCAGTGCACTTCCATTCTCCCGCTGCGCTCCTCGAGCTCATTCCTTATCCCGCCCTTCTCTCTCTCTCTCTCCCACCGCGCGGCATGCGCTCTGGTTAGGCACTCGTCCTCCGTGTCCTGCTCACACTGCCACCTGCCGTCATGTACCTGTGCCTTTGACACTTGAGCGGGCACGGGCAACGCACGGGCAACCGCTTCTGCGGTGCTGTGCTCATCCGCAGCTCACAGCCCCGCCTCCACCCTAGTTATGTGCGGCTGCCTAACTAGCCCAATTAGCCTGTAGCCTGTTACAGCACAGTGCTGGAGACTGATGCCGTGATCACTGCTGCAGTCTCAACAACACCCCCCTTCGTTTGCTCTCAGTGTGTGTGTGTGTGTGTGTGTGTAGCCTGCGCTAGGGAAAGCCTGCTTTGAGCGTGCCACTCGGCTGTCTGCGCACGTGAGTGGAAGAAAGACCCAGATGTGCAGCGCAAGAGAGAGGGAGGGAGTGTGAGCTGGGGAGATCAGGGGAGGGGGGGGGGGAGGGGGGCATGATCACAGAGAGCTGATCTGCCTGTCAGCACTGGTTGGCAGGAACACACACATGCATAGATTTGCTCAGCATCTGAGACACACACACACACAGTATATACACTCACGCACACGCAATAACATAAAAACACACATAATCCTCAGTCATATTTGACTGTGCAAAGAACCTATGTGTTTCTAGCTAGTGTGATTCCATCGTCGGCAAATGATTAATAAGGGGCTTTGCATCCGATGGATCAGTACGATTAGAGCTACTGAGAACATCCCTGAGATTTTAATTTTGATGGACAAGCCACTGATAGTCATAACACTGCAGTCATACCTGAATGGTGAACACATCGCTATGAAAACACAGCAACACGAAATACGGTTTATATTTTTGTCACTGTACTTTGTGGTTTACATTGAATGTGTATATTCAGTATTTTAACTCTCCTTTTGGAATTGGTATTCCCCCCATTTTATACATAAACATGCATACACGAATAACCCTTTGAGTCCACATGCTCACTAGTTTAATTTTGAGAGATGTTCAAGGTTCAAGGTTCGGGGCTTTCGGGCCATTCACTCCCAACCAATGACAATGGCAGAGCATGAGTACTTGAGCTATAGCCTGTGTGGCGTTGAGGACACCCATGAGAATAAGACGACCAAGCAGGATGCTGGCAGGCGTTTAGTCACGTGGTCAACATTCTGTATCCTTCTATAGTGTTCGCTACAGAAGGACATCCTGTTTACTTTACTCTCATTAGTTTAGCAAACAACCAAACATCCCCTAAATAAAGCGATTCATTAGTGCACTGGTTACACTTATCCGTGGATGGGAGCGCCTCGTTCTCACTACCATTCTGAGCACAGAAGGCATCGGGTGTTATTTACTAATGGGAAGAGAACACATTTAGCCCAGACTGTGACACATTTCTCTCCTCCGTTTCCTTTCAGGCATTATTACGAGAGATGAAAGGACCCGTTGTTAATAATGAATTATTGCCATCTGAATAATACATGGAATGCAAGTTCTAGGAAGCCAGCACTTCTAGGTATAAGTGGTAAGAGAATATATTAAAAAGTCATTTGCGCACAATATACAGAGGGATGTTGCAGGGCTGTTTGGTGTTTAACTACGGTTTGGCTTCAAAAGGAACAGCTTCATGTAGACTTAGAGAATATAAAGTAGACGTCGTAAGGTTGTGGTGACACCAAAGGATCTGTGCAGTAACGGTTATGCTCTGATTTCAGAGTTCAAAGACTAGATTCATTCATGAAAACATCGTCTGTTATGTAATGCCAATAGCAATACACAGTATAGTATGCAACACCTGCTGTACCTCACATGCAAATTCAATAAATTGTTATTAATATTTATTATTAATAATATTTGTATTATAAATGTGCAGAGCTTTGCTAAGTACTATGCTATTTACTGAATATATTGCATTGATTCAGAAAACAATCTTGAAGCATATAGAAGTATTCCATTTACAGTTGACGACGGGGACACATCTTTTATCTCGTATACTGTATACAGTAGACCATGCTATTGGAGGAGGGTTCAAATTACGCTGAGGCCCGAGATGGCCCGGACCCTGTAATTCCAGCCAGGGCATCCCTAGTTCAATCTGATCAGATTGGAAAGGAGGGGGAGGGGCATTCATTTATTCCCTTTGGTGGTCATGTTGTGTCTATAAACTGTCAAGAGCACGGCGTGTGTTGCATTCACTAGGTCTGATTTAGTAGACCATTAACCGAACACTAATATAATACGGTATGCCGTCGACACCTTTAACATGCAACCTGTTTTGCTTCTTTTAGTCTCTCTCTTCTTCTGCTCAAGCCCTGCGTCGTACTTAATAGGCTAATGTGTAGGCTAATATTCATATTACCTGGGCCGAATATCATTTTCGGTTAAAAAAGTCCTTTAGAACTCCGAATTTTCCGGTTTATCATTCCGCTCCTTAATCTAAAACCCTCTCCTAACAGTCAGCCTTGCAGTTTGTGTGCATTGCAAAGCAACAAGGACTCTACTGTCTAGCAGAGCAACATTATTACGAATTATTTTCCGTGTTGAATTCGTGATAAGCAAACTGCATAATTTGGAAATAGTTTTGCAAAAGCCTAATGAAAGAGTCTATGTAACCTAGCGCATATTATTGTATACGCCAAGCCAACACAACATGTGGCCACATTTTAGTTCGCTCATCTGAAGACAGTTGGCTGACAGACACAAACAACTCTTGTTGTCCCAATTAAATCAAATGTGAAAAGAAAGAAAAAGCATCAGACAGCTGTGGTTCCAAGAAGATACAGGGTTTTACTCAAGGCGCTCATCATTATCCTTCACATGGTCTGGCTGCCTGCTTCATAATCATCCTTAGAGCACATCTGCAACTCATACTTAGAGGATTTTAAGGGGGTCAGGGCTCACAATGTTTGAGAAAAGGTGTAATACACCACATGTCTTGAGTACATACACTTATTTTCAGACTTAGTTATTCGTTATTTCTAAATGTCCTGGATAAACAAAGTACGAGGGGTAGATCAGTCTATACCGACGTTGACTGACACGCATCTGTTGTCATTCTTGGCCTTTCAGAAGCCCAATAGCAGAAACAGCGGACTTGTGTGTCTGCAGCCCTGGTTCTCCCACAGCTATTGATCCGAGCAACTGGAGACTCAGGGAGAGTGAGGTCACACGCTGGATGGAGCCAAATTCAATCACCCAAAGGACATTAGCAGTTTAGGATGATGTGTGCACGTGTGTGTACGTGTATGTGTGAAGGAGTAAAGACCTTGGCCATGCCCTTGTTGATGTAAGTAAAACTGCAGCAGTCAAAAGAGCTGAAACCCAAACCTGTCCTATGGTGGCCTGCGATGGCCTGTCTCGCATGTATGTGTGTGTGTTTGTCATCTGACAAGGCCTTTAAATATTTAACCATCACTAATGGTTGTCCTTCTCCACTATTGTTTGTCTCTGAATCTTTCGATTAGCATACTGCCCTGTCATAGAATCACCCCTTTTGGATTTCTGTTTATTTATATACTGTCGATCCGTTGCATAGCAGTCTCAATTTATACGGTAAAGTCAGCTATTGGAAGCCAAGCGTAAGATAATACAGTTAATACACAAAATATCTCCATGCATTCCGAAAGCTTACAGTTCTCTGTGCATGCTGACAAAATGAGACGGTACTTCTACGTACACTTCTTCACAAATAGGAACATACAAACAGCACTCACAACCACGACGCCCTTGGTTTCACAATGCGTTTCAATGTGTGGGGCGGAGCTTCTGAGGGATTTGATTTTGACGTTAGCAAGCGTTCAAGAATGACTAAACCTGCCTGTAAGCATTACATTCCGGGAAGAAAGAAAACAGAGAGGGTGACAAATACACCATTTAGTGAGAGCAATAGTGGAAGGCAAACAAGTATTGTGAGTAACAATGACACGCCCACATCTCCGCATACAGTATAGCCGTCATCGACAGGACTCACTTGTATAGTACAGGCAGCTGCATATCTGTGTTCTTCCTTGTTAGATCATCAGCTAAACCACATCTCTAGTATATGCTACGATTATTGTAGAAAGTCTTTCTAGTCGGGTATCAAATCATCCTGTCATGCGTTTCTGTGCCTCCACCTAGGCTAAGATGTGTTAGTGGTTCACGAACAAACCATGTAGGTCTTCTATACATGTATCTACCTACACAATGTACCACAGATGTAGTGATGGAATTAACACCCTTTCACTGTCAGTATTAACCCTCTGTAGAAGTGATACCTTAAATGTGAACACCATATCATCCTCTGTCTGCTCACAAATAAAAAGCCCTTTGTTAGGAATCAACAATGACACACACACACACACAGTAATAGTATTAATGTATCATGATGACATCCGGAGCTCTCTGGTAAATCTGTGTCCGACTCCTCACAGCTAGTCTAGTAGCAGTATGGCATATGTAGCCTACATGAGGCTTTTATGATGTTATGCAAAGTGAAGAGAAGCCAGATGGCAACCCTGGTGCCCATACCCTCCTGCTGAGGCCCTCACTATGTGTATGCATGTATCCATGTGCTTACAGTAGGGCTAAAACCGCTGAATGCCCTACCCATTGCCTGTAATGTGACCCCTGCACCAGCAGGTGGCTCCTTTTTAAGTTCAGTGTTTATGTAGTCTCAGCCTCTTCCGGCCATTAGCACTACGTCACATAAGTTTGTGTACAAAACGACTGATGCATAGACCCATGTAAGCTCGACAGCGCTTGCTGGAATTGAGAAGTAGATTTTTTTTGGCTGTTAGCATTGCCACTCACGAAGTCTGTATCTGTAATTCCGGTGCGACGGTAGTGCAGTAACCGGCCTGATTTACTAACTTTAGTAGTTACATATTTTAAGCACTAACAGTAGCCTACTTATCTAACAGACCAATACATGAAAACAGCCACAGTCGTGTTGGTAAGTTTCTCAACCAGATCCTCTGTATAAGTGTTTAACGTTCGACTTTGTCATTGAGTTATGAGTGTTGAGTTAGTTGGTTGATGTGCACGTCAATCAAAATATCTCTCCTGTCAAGTATTATTTACATTACGTAAATAAAGGCTGGCTCTGCAAGACTAGTGTTCATGTGATGTGTAGGGGACAAGATAGTATAGTGGGGGTTCTATTCCCAGCCAGAAAATCATGGGTTTTAGCCTCAGAATTGGCCTAGCTGTAAGCATCCTTAACCAATTAAGGACAGATGCAACGTACACTTTGCATCTCCCTTTATGGACAAATGTTGCATCCGTCCTTAAAGGGAGATGCTGCATCCGTCTGTGTTGCATTTGGTCATATGACAATCTGCACATTTAAAACGCATTGTGATAGGCTGAAATGCATTGCAAACACATTAGACAACCTGTACTGTATTTTGGGAAACGGAGTGCATTTAAGCATCCTCAATCAAGGTGCCTAATCTCTAGTGTCTGCTTCTTGTAATGCTGTGCAATAAAGCGAAAATGACATAATGATAATTGTAATGTGTTTCATTCATTATGAAAACAGTTCTTTGTGCTGGCTCCATTATGTAGAAACAGAAGCTGTTGCAGACACTTACATGGGAACACAAAGGCCAATGTGAATACAGCACCAGCCACATTATAAGACTGTGTGCCATCTCATGTTCCTGCAATACAGTCCATATATGTGTGTGTGTCATAATGTATGCCAATGTATGCATGATCTGCGCATGCTTCTATGCCATTTCCGGTGTGTGTTTGTATAAAGGCGGGCTTTCTCTGACCAAACGAGGACTCAGCAGTGATTTGAACAGCTATAGCGATCTCATCCAAGCTGCCTTACTGTACCAGTATATACACACACAAAACAGTTCGCTGGCATATGATTTCCCACCTCAGCCTTGTCTCATCTACACTTACAATATGGAAGCAACTACGCCAGGAACAATATGAGGCGTGGGGTCTTGTCATTAAAAAAGACACGCAAAACCAATTCAGATAATAGCTCTCGACTGATGACGCCAACCAGAATCATACAATGACATTAATAGGGTCAATTTACCCAGGAGTGTTTTTGTTGCCGGGCAACATTAGCTAAATGGATACTCTGGTATGATACTAATGAAGAGGGCAGAGATGCTTAGTGGTTAGAGACTACCATACATTTTCTGGTTCGATCACAGCCATGTGTCAAAGCGTTCTACGGCTGGGTCACCTCACCGAAGCGCCCAATCATGGAAAAGCTCGAAATAATTGTGTCAGATATTAAAATAATTGTAGAGTGTGGCCATCTGTGATTCATTGTGAAGTAGGAATGTGAAGATATTAGTGATAAATAACATTTCTTTTCAACTGGCTTTTAATTAATGAAGCCTCCGTGACGGCTTGTGTATCAGGCTGGCAAAGATAAATTAGCGACGGAGGAGAATATTCATGTCATTTTCACGTGACACCCTGCATGCAAACTGTAAGATTATGTGTAATTTCACCACATTACACCAAAAAAAGAACACACACAAAAAGGGGTGCTTGAGAAAGCTTCCCCAAGACAGATAACTATATTGGAGGGGTCATGCTGGTTACATTTACCTGATTGTGGGGCATGGAAGCGTGTGAGACAGAGTGAAGGTGGGCCTTGGACCTGGTAGAGAAACCTTGCAGGTTGGAAGCAGTGTTGCCCTGCTCCCTCATGGCTGCAATTGACTCTACTGAGTCAAAGTTGCTCTTCCACACCATCACCTGTAGGAAGACACACGTGCTAACTGTTCCACAGTTTTCAACAGAATAAGAGATACAAAAGTGCATGCTTGGCAACGGAGCGCTCCTTCATAGAGTACATGTAGACATGGTCCTCACCTGCTCATCAGAACCTCCAGAGGCTAAGAACTCCCCTGTCCTGGAGAAAGCCACACAGGTAGCTGGGCCCTAAACAGACAAATAGACAGAGGCTATACCAGTTAGAAGAGATGGGGAAATGCTAGAATGCACCACTTCATAGTGGTAATCAAGTCTCTCAAAGCAAACAACTGTATGCAACATGCTTTCCACATAATATCAAACTTCAGCTAGACCAAGATTCCTAGCCACTTAATCTGGTGGAGCCCGTGACAAGAAGTGTGCATATTCCCTGCATCAAACGGCAAATATACTGTCACGCTCGAGTTAAACTGGAGTCCCCCTAGAGATTAAGTAGCCAGTAGTAGTGAAGAGGTAAGGGATAAGACAACTAGCAAGATGTATAATAAGGCTTATCACTTATTGTGACCTCAACCTGCTGTAAAACCTGACACCAGGAGGTGGATATGAAAAGCATGATCCGGAAAAGAGAGAGAATTGTACTGCCGTGTGTGAACACGGTGACTCACACCAAGTCGCCTGAGTCACAGATCTGACACACACAAGCAGTAACATGTACAGTTACAGTTGGATAAAACCGCCTGCACAATTGGTTAGTTAATGAACTGGTTGTGCAGAGAATCGTCATTTGTCTATTCTTGTTACTCAGTGTTTTTGGCGGTGTTATTGCCTATGTCTACTCACCAGCTAAGGCTTATGGAAGGCACAACAGATATACGTAGCCAAAGAGCCAGATAAACAACAATTGCGTCGTTTATAATCATATTTGATCATAAGGACAACTCAAAGTAAATTGATGTTGACTCATTTGTTTTTGGAAAGGCAATTATACCCTGGTGTGCATTATTGCCTGCTGCCAATTACTAACTCACATTAGGTGATTTCTTAAAGTGAAAGATGTTTTAGAAGCCAGTGTAAAACAACTAAATTAAGATTTGATTAATTTATATATAAAAATATATATATATATATATATAATAATATATATATTATATATATAATAATAATAATAATAATAATAATAATAATAATAATCTTAAACGGTTACAAGTA
>JAODOY010037776.1:0-20841 GCA_025399855.1 Forbesichthys papilliferus
ATATATATATATATATATATATATATATATATATATATATAGTTATTCGCAGCTGAGTAGTCTTTGCTGTACTTCTCGAGCAATTGTCAAAACAGGGACTCATTTCAAAGTAGACCACTAGAAAAAAAACATCACCCTTGAAGCAAACATAGAACCTGTTCACAGAACCTTTAGGCACGAGAACTGAAAAGCACAGTTCCTCCCTATTGTCTAGACCTGCCTAAGATAGATGCCCCAGACAGCAATATAGCTAATTTACAAGCTAGCATCTGAGCTGTCAAGAGACAGCATTGAGTGCCTGAACTATTGCTTCATTAAACAGTAGTTTAATGAAGCAGACTGCTTTATGCTAGGCAGGACCACTTCCTTGTTGAAGGAATGCTAAAACAGGAAGTGGACAGAGCAGAAGAGGAAGCTGCAATGTTTGATAACCCAATGCAACATATACAGAACATGACAAGACAACAAATACAATCATAATGTATAATATCTACAATTTTGTAAAATATTGAATTTTGCAAGTCTGGATTACAAACTGGGCGTAATTTATGTGTACATCTCTTGCAGCAAACGCTGACTGTTACAGTAAATGTATGAGCATATTCGCCTTATGAATCAGCTGCGCTCAACCTAAACCACGCATTCAAAGTTCAACATCGGCACTGTTGACCTCGGCTCAACTTGTGTCCTACTTGCATGCATTCACCTGCCTTTACCCAAATCAGCATGTGTTGCTCAGCTGTGCAGCTGTCAAAGTTGATTTGAAGCAGAGATAAGTTACTCATTACTCAGTGTACGAGTTTTAGTACTGTGATAAGGAATAGCTTAATGCATGCGACTGCATTAGTGAGTGCTGAAGGCATTCTGTGAGAGCAGCACATGACTGCTGTGTGTATGGGTGCATACGGCTGCTGCAGACTTACGTGGCATGATCCCTTGGCTGACCAGTTCCTCTCGCGTTCGTCTCTGCTGTAGCTTGAGCTGGAGGACTGCATGGAGACAGCAAAGGTGGTTGGCGAGGGGGAGAGGGGAGAGAGAAAGGGAGGAGGTTGAGTCAATCGCAGGCGTCCAAAAGTCAAAAACACAAGCGCAGGCCTTAAGGCTGCCCCCCCTGCTCCTCCACACGGTAGCCTATTGTCCTGCGATTAGCGGTCCCTCCGTGTGCAATACAGACACCATGGTTACGCCGCTAAACATCCACAGGGGACGGAGAGTGACGGTCTCCTTCTCTCATTCCTCTGCCTGTGAGTTCTTGTCGAGCAGACACGGTGTGAGGAGAGCACAAAAGTGGGCGTGAGCCGTTCACAAACTTCCTGTTTCTAAACATGCTCGGCGGTGCCAGTCTTCCTCTCTCTGAGGTGGAGCAAGCAGTGGAAGATACTGAGATAGAGGGCAGAGTGAGGTAACCATGTGAAAACCCAAGGAATATTTGGGAGAAGGGGGGGCTGGATAACCTACCAACCTAGGGGGGTGGGGGGACTAACAACAAACATATCTTGATGCATATTGGGCTATGTCGCATTGCCTCTATAAACAGGAAGTGCTGCTTACGTAACGTTGAGGCTTGCAGATGGACAGATGGAGATATTACACGAGGCAGAAACATTGTGGTGAACACATCGTTATTATTGAACAACACTCGAGCAATTAGCATTACATTAACTATATGCAAACCAATTCATAAACAAGCCACACCAATGAAGGATCACAAATAGGATATGTTTGTTTGCTTGCATCATTGAACTGGTTCATTTAACAATTAAGCAAATGTCCCATTGCAGAATCATTGCCACACAGATATTGGACCTCATGCAGGAAGCGATAACACATTTCCGCTTATTTATGATCTTCTCTTCAGACAATATTTTATGAGTGGTCAATAGCGCTCTTACCAAGATACAAAAAATATTGTTTTCAGAATGCACAAATTGTCCAAAACAAGGGAAAATCTAAGTAACATTAAATTAAAAAAACATGAATATCATATGATCAAATATGAATAATATATTTATGCTTATAATACTTATAATGATTAGATGATTATATTTGTGGGCTAAAGAAATACTATTGGTATATTGATTACTAAATGAAGACCATAAGAACACATTCTGGATGGCTTACATACTGCTTTGTTATAGTTTGAAAAACAGATGTGTAATGTTTGTGTATATGTCTGTGTGTAGGCCTTTGCTTGCCATCATTGTCTGATTAGTGTCGGTGGTCGCTGTTTAATATTCAAAGTTTATATCGGGCTTTCTTAAGCAAATTCCCATCTACTGTTGTGTGTGTAGCCCATTTGGTTTGTGTTACATGATTCCATTCATAGACAAAAAAAGCCTATCGTCTGTTGTATAGGCCATAATCATGTAACATGCACAATCAATGTACAGTACCTTTTACTATGTGTATGAATTAACATTTTTCCTCAAATGAATGGCCTACCCCCCCAAAAAGCACATATATTGCGTCTTACCCACGGCACCCCCCCACTTGAAACACGTACCCACGACTATGTCAGGAGACGATTCTTTTCTTTTAACAGAAGAGAACATATGAGAGATATTTAAGAGAATGATAACGTTCATCATTAGGGAAGTTAGCTTGACCTTTCGTTTTACAAACAGAACTAACTAAAGCTGGGTATACATGCAGTACTGTGCGGTTTTGTTGGCCATAGCAAAACTGGACTTCCTTGAAACAGTCCGTTTCTATTTTAAAAACAATGCAGTACTCTAAAAAGAAGTGATCTCAAGTTTCAAACAGTCTGATCAAACTTTCTAAGAAAGAAAAGGAGCTTGTCATTAAAGCCAGCCTGAGACTGCTCTTCTTCTACTGCACCAGCTGTCCCTATATCGTGTGTGGGTGTGCGTGCGTAAGCTGGGATCACCAGCATACTGTATGCTCTGTGCTCAATCCAAGAGCACCTGTTCCGCCACACCAATACTATGACTATGACATAATCGCCTCTTTTAGGCTAGCTACTAGCCAGAACAAGCTAATGGTGGAAACGGTGTACTGCTTGGGGTACCAGTGTTGCACATAGTTGATTGCCACTCTCCAGTGCTTGGCCCTGAAGCTATCCTTGACTTGCACTGGTTCGTGTAGAAAAGAGATTAATAATATTAATAATAATACATTTTGTTTTAGACGCCTCTCTAAACACTCAAGGACATCGTACATTGCAAATACATACATATATAGATTACTGTAGCTCTACAGACTCCAGAGTGCTGGAGTGAGTCCACTCACTGTCCCAGTATTGTAAATATTAGGGCCTAAAACACGTGTGCTACAGCATACTTGCAGCTGGCTATGTACACAGACTCATTTTCCTTTCTGGGCCTTCCACACACACACACAGTGTAATGTGTACAATCAAGGGACGGGCGATATAGACTTACAAATAGGCCTATATCACGATATTTCATGGTGTTTAATGACCTTCAAAACAATCTTTTTATCCACAAAAAGGGAGCCCATAAAGTGAGACAAAAATTATTTTGGGGTACAACTACCAGACAAGCGCCATGTTTCTGTAGTTATTTTATGTCACCAAAGCGCCCTATGCTCACGCAGTCAACAAACGGTCAACACTTAATGCTTAAAGGGTATTATGCTTCCCGTTTCCTGTAGTGCATTATACCTTATTGTGCATGTAAAGTTACAATACCCAAAGCACACACCAGAGGGAGTAACTCTCCCCCACAGAATTTTCTCAGCTGCCCAATATGCCTGGTTGGAATTCTGTTGCTTACTGCCGTGGGTCACGGCAGAAAGTTCACAATCCTCCTGACCAGCTACCAGCAAGCTAAGCACACAACGCACAGCAGCAACGTAGATGCTTTTGTAGCATTGTGAGGGGAAACTGGAATGCTCTGCCAAAGGTAGTAGAATAACAAAGTCAGTGGTTGGATTCATTCTTACAACTGTTCCAAACATTTTACTGTGTCCGACACTTCACCAATGACACAGTTGCTGGATTTCACTCCTAAATAATGGGGACGTCCCATCATGTGGCCCAACGCCAGGTAATTAATGTTCACAACTTATATGTAAGCGTTATTATGTGTGGATGTGTGAAACAAACAAGGTAATGTTAGTGTGTGGAGTGGTTGGCTGCAGAGAGCCTTAGGCTATACCCAATGCTCAACTCTGTCCCGTTTATACCAAAATCTAAAAACAGGGCAGAACAACTTGGACGCTGTCTGTAGCCCAATGGTATCTATGGCAAAGTACTATATCTTCAAAATGTATTGTGCTTAAAAAGAAACTACAGAAAAGAGTTTGCCAGCAGAAAGGTTTGCAAAGAAGGATAGGAGGAGGAAGAGAGGAGGGGGTAGAGAGTGAGGCAGTCTCTTGGGCCAACTGGGCTAATCCAGTGGTGCTCATGTATCAGTGAGTCTGGTTTATCATGTCCGACTGCCGCCATCGTCCCCAAAAAGCCTTGCTCCTCGTGACGCTAGGCTACACAACTAGAACCAACACACAAAGGCAATACGACATATCCGTCTGTTGGAAATGAGGCACATCATGTTCCAGACAACCTTGGTCTCAATAAGAGACAAACACAGCTGGCGTGTATTGCAATGGTACACAAACACTCCAATGGACACCCAAACACCCGGCGACTCAGAGATGCTTGAAAGAAGCACTTGGCAAGGGACAGTGGAAACATTCCATTTGTAAAGCTGGTTAATGAACATTTGTATGATCTCATCGCTCAGACAGCGGTTTGATTACAGAACGCTAGCGCACACACACACACCGGACCACTGCCTCCACAGCCAATGTATTATCAGTGAGCTAGGTAGGAGGGGGCAATGAGGGCATGTACAATACACGTTTTGACCTGTCTGCCATTACATCCCATTTACACAACGACGGTGGGCCTGGGGGTGACAAAGCACACTCATGACAGTCTAAAGAAAGCCTTTAAAACAAAATGGAACTAAACACAGAGAAAGCTGTATTCGCCTGTCACGTGACACCTGTAGATGTGACTGTCGCCCCAGCACTTAAGAAACCTATTTAAGCAATCCCATAAAGAGCAGGCATATGAAACTGTAGCCAGACGTCACCAAACACATCTATCAGAGTCTTCTGCTGAGCGTGCACGGCTACCAATCGCTGGCTCCCACCTTCTTTGAGGCTGTGATAGGCGTCCGTGTCGTGCTCTGTCCCCCGGTCTGGCTTCTCCGTGTCATCTCCCGTTGGAGGAGAGCCCAGGGGGGAGGGCGCAAAACACAGGCAGTGGTTGGTGTCCAGCATTGTGACTCGGAGCTCGGAGATCAATTATCCAGTAAGACGTTGAAATCTTAATTCAAACCTCAGTCCCTCCAACCAGGTCTTAATTGCCAGGTGACGTGTATGGGAACTAGAGTAAATGACACAATCATATCACGCGGCATTAGCCGACCTGTTAATTTAGCTGTCCCCGATTCTGCCTGAATGAATTGTCTTCCCGGGGGACTCCTGCACTCAACTGAAATAAGAGCAAAGTTCCGTTCCCAAACGGCGGTGAGCGGCGCCCGTCATCCGCACACGCCTTCCTCCTCTCATTGCTGGGGAAATCCACCGATCACCTGGTCTGCCCTCTTAACGCAGCGGCCCGGTCACGACGTCCGCAGAAGCGACGGCACGCAGGAAGCGAGACGGGAGGGAGAGAGAAAGGGAGGACAGCAGTGCACTGAGCAGAGGACAAGGAGTGAGAGAGCAACTGCAGCTCCTCCTGCGCGCTCACTCGCTCACGCACGCGCAGTGTCAGCGGGTTCTCTGGCTCAGCTGTTGCCATTCATTTACTGTTACAATCTTGGAGGGAGGTTGGATGTCACATCCAAGCCGCTCCCCTCCTGCCCGAGAGCGCCTATAGACGCGGCCGTACGGTATAAACGCTTGTCGACGAACAGCAAAACCACTTAGCCCCTACTTCCTGGTAGCACCGCGGCACATACAACACAGTGCCATGGGTGGCAGGGGGAAAACAGCCGTGACTCAACAGTTACCTCACTCGGCGCAATAAACCTTGCTCAAAGATGCTCTGCTGCTCTTGATCCTTAGATGAGTCTCTCACACACCCAGATCTACTGGGTGGTGCATTAAACACTGTGACACATGTAAACGCCTCCTCTGTAAGATGCTAATGTGGGATTGCTTGAGTTCAAGCAGCAGTTAGAGCCACCGTCGTTTGGGGCGTTAGCGGCTAGCGTTAGTGAGACACCATCGCATCCCGTGTCGCGGAGCTATTCGACTCGTGTTCCCCACCTCCCATCCCCTCTCTGTGGCTCCTGTAGAATGCTGATAGCCAACCCTGTTCTCCGCTTGGCCCCATGGCCCCCCTCTCTTATGCGTTTTAAATAGTAAGGCCAGCTGGCCGTAAAGGGGTCTATATTCAGCTTGGTTTCACCTGTGCTCCCGCTGGCTTGGGTTACGTGGACACGCATATTATCACACGCGTGCGAGCGCACACACACTTTAAGGCCAAATTCCTTGGGCTAACATAAAGCTGTTGTATGAGCCATGAAAGAACGCCTGCTTTCATACAATGTGTTCGGCACAGAGCAGTAACGAGAGGTTGTGGAAGAGCCTCGACCTGTTTCACTCTCCAAACCCAAGCTAGGTGCAAACAGGGTCCTAGGTACGCCGAGCTGAGGCCAAAGCCAGGCAATGTTGGGATGTCAGAGTGACTCATGGCCATCGCACCACTGATACGGGCCACGGCGAACAAGGCGCCGCCCTTGAGCAAACACCAGCCAGTAGCCACAATAACCATGCGTTGTTAAGTCCACCTGCTGTTGTGATTCGTAGTCTGGCCCGAGGAGACGGTGATGACAAAACACACACACACGCACATGCTAGGATTAGCGGATCCCCCGCGTGTTGACCCAGACTCAGCAGGAAATGATCCACCCTGAATAGAATATAATGGAAAGACAGACACATGGCACGAACCCCCGACATTGTAGGATGTAACGGCCATGCTCGACGACTGTGGCAAACTCACACAGACTCAGTTTCTTAGTTTTCTTCATGGTTTTCTATGCCTTGTTTGAAACAGGCGAAGACTAAATTCACTCTACACCTGGTTGCTCTGTCTCACTGCAATGTTTTTCAATTTCGAGTAGGCTACCCAATTAGCGATCTTTGAGAAGAAAATTTCAAACACAGAAGGTACAGCCATTAGAAAACCTTCACTAGTTAGTAGTATCACTAGTATCTACAAACTCAAACAAAGTCAGAGTTCTGCCTTTGGGAACTTACCAGTGCAGATATCTGGCCTCGGGTGCAATTTTCTCAACCCTCACGTGCAAAGAAAAAGTAAATCTCCATTTTGCATGACAACGCAGGGTATGCATCAGCCTAACCACACTGTTGGTTGGTGTAGCTGACACGGTGTGCCCTAGACTTCCTGTCTGTAGAAATGTATGGAGTACACCCTAAACCCATCCATACTGTAGCTCAGCCTTCATATAGTCACTGCGTCTCAGGCCTGACTAGCTGGACGACTAGATGTCTGGGGGTTTGGGAGTGGTGTAGAACAGAGGTCTTCAACTTAAATACTTCTTAAAGTATTCTTAAATACAACATGTGCTATAAATATATAAATCTGTTAATTATTTTAATTGATTAAACAGCAAATAGCAATAGGCCGCCCTACATATTATTGTTGGCCTGGCAACTAAATATAACATATGCGATAGGTGGTTTCTTGGTCTAAAAAACTTCTGGTGTAGAATTAATAGAAAATAAGAATAATAACGATCTTATGGAATCAATTGCGCAGGCCTTAAAATCGCAAGAATAAACTAAGTACAGTAGTAGCACGAGAAAATGTTCTACCTGTAAAAACCACAGCAATGAGAAATGTGTATTCTACCATGCAAGGTATCAAATGCCATGGGCTTTTTGTTCCTGCCCCAAACACATACACAAAGGCCCAGTACGTTTCAGATTGCGGGAAAGATCACATAAACACAGTCCGGGCCCATTGCTGGAGTAGCACTGGACAGACGACAACCATTGACATTCCTGCTGTAAAACAGGTGATTTTCTCCCCCTCTCTGCTTCCTGTTTGGCCTATACCGCCACCTTTAATTCTCCTCTGCAAACCGCTCAACAGCTGTGGAATTTACCGGTGTTTCCACCAGCTGTGTTTCCTGTTGGCTTGTGACTCAATCAATCGTGCTGCTTTCAACATCATTGATAAAGATGGATTCTGTGCACCATTTGGCAAGAAGATTTGCTGTCTCTAATTCACAACAGTTTATCAGACTATGTGCACGGCTAATGCACCGGGACGGACGGTATCATATTCTGCAGTGCCAGGCTGTGGTAAAGTGCTAGCTTATAAAGCAGGAAAGAAGTGCCCAATAACACTCATTTATGTCCATCAACACTATGACATCCTAATAAATAGATGTTGGATTGAGATGCACTTATCAGGAGGATACAACGGAAGACTGTCCACACCAACATTACCAGCATGTTACACATGAACACAGCTTAGAGTATTTAACACTAGCATTAACATTGTAAATATTGTTGGCTCTACCATATATGCCAAGCCTTTCATGCATGTGTAGATCATTTTAGATATACACATGATGGCCACACCTGATCCAGCTACAGAAAGAACAGCGATGGCTCCTAGTAGGCCCAGAGGTTATACCTAAAAACAAAGACCACTTTAATGCTACTGATATCAAGGAATAGGTGGGCTTTTAGGAGAGGGGGGGGGTGGAGAGAGAGAATGGCTGGAGCATTTGGCCTGGTGTATTACAGCGCCACAGTCACCACAGTGACTGTCAATCCAAATGCTGACAGCTAACATCTGGTAACATGAAGAACTACTGTACGCTGGATGAAAGAGCAGTAGTTGAGGAAACGGAGAAATTGGGTTAGCCAAGGTTCAGGCTTATGCATTTTGAAGTTGGGGGGGGGGGGGTCTCATCCAGCTGTGCTGGTTATCATATTCTGACTCACTTACATAAGAACATCTGGAAAATGTTTTGGTTTAACCACCTAAGCATGTGTGTCCTGCTTTACAGAACAACAGAGTAGCAAAGTGCTTCTCTTTCACAGCTAATTCCGTAAATTCAGGTATTAATTCAGTAATCCAATTCAGTTACAGGCAACAGAGGCTGCATGGACAGACGTACAGTATACACAGACAGTCGGAGCTAATTAGCATGCCAGAGAGTGAGGAATGAAAGCAGAACAATTAAGGGTTAAAAGAAAGAGCACAGCATCTGTAAAGCATCTGTTTTTCCCCAACAAGAGGATATTATCTAATGACACAATACCTTGTGGATACACCGGAGATGACTTTTAAAAAGCCACTATCACCTACTATGAAAACCACTGCACCAACGGTTCTTATACTATATGAGAACTGCCAAAATATCAGAAATAAGACTAATAAAAACAAGGTCAAATCATTAGATGACGAACCTAAAAGCCTCTTACAACCCCGCCCAACTTACTATGCCTACAGGGCTGAATGTCCCGAGATGTCATCTGGTGACTTTCATTAGAGCTCAGGCTGACTACAACTTCCATTTAGAGATTTAAAAGGGCTCTTTAGAGTGGCCTTTAAAAAGGCATGGTCAGTCATTCTTGCCAACTTCAAGCTCAAATCTAAACAGCATCGCTCCGGGGTCCTTCATGCAGCGGATCGCACATCAACATGCATTGCGAAGCAAAGTGTAGTGCTACGGCTTTGTTGATACGAGCGGTGTTTGCCACTTTGTTTATGTTCCTATTTACGGAGCCAGGGCTGTGTAGAAGTATCAGATTCTTTTTTCAACACACACACAGACAACGGTAAGATAGCGAAATGCGAGAAGATATTTGCTGAATTTGACAAAAAGTGTATTAGCTTACGTTTATCTTGCAATAGCTGATTTCACCTTTAACTGTGACCAGTCCAAAGCACACCTGTGTTATAATGATGATGTTTAATTAGCAACTTAGATGCCATACCTCTCAGGTGGATGAATGACATTGGCAAAGTGCTCCCTAAGGCTGGGTACACACAGGACAAGTTTTTATGTTCCGTTAGCACTATTTTTCAGTTGTCAATGTAAACACGTGTCTCGCAAACTGCTGTGTCGTGTCTGGCTGTTAATGCAGCGGCAGGAACTGTGAGCAACGTGTTTATAACACGACGTGGTATGTTAAAACATTTTCAACTTTGGACGACGTCAGGTTTAACAATCGCTACTGTAGCTATAGATGCACGCCTTGATACATGCGCAAAATAGGGACCAGAGCTCTATTCATCCATCTGGTGTTTTGGAACAAGTGTGTGTTAACACTAAAGTTCTGAAAGACAATAGGTTGTAAGTGGCCCTTATGCCCCAACTTCTTATCAGAGCTGGTTTCCTTCTGAGTGTAGCATAGCTTGATGTCTCTGTCATCATAAGCAAATAACAGGAGAAGGACTTGATGACCAGTACGTTCATCAGTTACCATTTAGTACAACACAAATATGCAGAACAAGCCCAGTAAGTCACCACCAGATAGATACTTTATTTTGTGTATGTGAGAGAATGTTTTATTCTCACACACACACACACGACTGGGACTGGTCAGTTGATCCATATCCTCAGTTTGTGCATTGATGTGCATAATATGCCCCATGCAGATATCAATACCAGGGCACTTAAATAAATTGCATGTGAAATTGCACACACACACAAAGCCTTCAGTGGGCACTCATGTTTATTTGTATAAGATACATTGACCTTACGACTGCCTTTAAAGCAGATTGTTTAGTGCATATTGCAGAGCCCAAAACTGTAACAAAATAAATGTGCAGTCTATTCTTTTTCCACCAAAGGCATCTGAGATGAGCGTGAGCTTGCATGCAGATAGAGCCTAAGAAAACTAAAATATAGACTAAGAAGACCTGCAAGATACAGGAGTGGGCTTGTAGGAGTGCGCAGCATGTTTCAAAGGCACATCTACAAATCACAAGCACTTTCTTTAGCCTTGGGTTAGATATCCAAACAACACTATGCAGTAACGCTCTCGTTAACCAATGAAGGGGGGGGGCGAGTCATGGCTCTGTGTGGATATGTGCTGAAACTACAATGTGCCACACATGCCAAATGCCTGTAACTGCACGCCCCAAGACAGGCTTGTGGAGGCACCGTTTTGCTGTGTGGCCATGTCCCATGGAAAAAAAACACTGTAAAATTGTATATTGTATATGTATTGTATTTGTGAAATACATGGCCGTCCTGCTAAAGGAATGCAAGGCTTTCAACGTACATTTAGTGTTGTTGTAGATGCTCTATTGCATGTTTACGAGACTGCGCACATGTTTGCCTGAATGTTATTTCCTTTTTTAGATGTAATTTGAAGTTGTGATAAAAAAAAAGTACATTCCCCAGATAGTTTCATCTCAAGAGATGCGTTAGCAACACAAATAGGGAAGAGAGATCACACACAAAAAAAACTTCCTCTCCTCGAGGTTGCACTCTGATGTTGTCTGGTTTCTGTCTTAATGCTGCAACCATTGCACTAATTGAATACATTTGAATAACAAGAAAAACAGGGCAGTGTCTCTAATGGGGAAAACTAAGGACATCAGATAAACAGATAGAGGTGTGATTGCTGTATCAACAAACAGACGGGTTCCTTCTTCCTTCTATTCACTGACCTTTTTAATGTCTATTTTTTGCGGTTGGTTGGTTTCCTTTTTTTGTTATTTTTATGGTGTTTCTCTATCAGGCTCACCGCTACCCACACACAGACGCACGGCAGTGGGCCTCTACCACTGGCAGCCTCCCATACTATTATATAACAGTACCAGCAACGAACACGAACACACACGCACGCGTTAAAAGTAAGGAACCATGCTAGCGTGGATGAATGTTCACCGCGGACTGGGATTATTCTAGAATGATTATTTGTGTGTGTTTTTTTTATAAAACTATCTCCATAGCTCCTATCAGAGGGTGAGCTGGGGGTCAGAAAGGTGATCAGGTCCAGCCGATTCCTGTACCCCTCCCACAGGGTGAATGGAATGTTGGCCTCAGGCTAGTTTCAGTCCCCACACTTCTCCCACCTCCCTATACCCAGTGAAGTCAGATCCCAGCCCCCCCTCCCCCACTGTTATCTTGTCCACTGTAACCTCTGAGAGCCTGTTCTCTATAAAAGTTTCTCAATTCAGGGGTGGTTCACAGCAGCCCCACGTCGCCAAGCCGGCGGGAGCAAGGCTTGTTTACTGCAACGAGAGTCAGGAGAGGCCCTGTGTTTAGGCAGGCAGTGAATCCATTGGGCAAGGGGCCAGGGAGGCCAGCACACAGACCTCTACGGTGACTCGGGCGACGCCCGCGCTACAAGGAGTCCCTGTTTAAAACAACACTGTCCTGAACTGACTGGGTCACTTCACAGTGATGCCTGAGCACAGACTGTGCGATGCTTATCTGTCCCTCACTCTCTGCTGATACAGTCTGTCTGAGCAAGCCTGGTCAGCATACATTCCCCTGTCGCTCCAGCCATAGCCTGCGCTCTACAGTCTGGTACCGACAGCCAGCGAGTCCTAATGGATGGGGGGGGGGGCTACAGCTGCTTTCAATAAAGTGAACTGTCGTTCTTCTCCCCCCAGAAGAGCGCGATCTGTCAGCGCTGCCATCACGGCCAGCCCACTAGCCAAGAGTGGGTGCCGCTCCTCAGCTCTGCCCCGAGACATGGCTGAGACAGGGCCTGTGTGGGAATTGTGACAGCAGCCGGCGACTCATCCGGGCTGCTTCTAACAGCTAGGTGCTTTGCATCATCATTATCACACACACACTGAGCAAATAACAGTGCTGTTATTCAATGTTCTGTGTGCAGTAGTTCAGAAATGTGCTCCTGTTCCCGTGTACTAAAATAACTGCCCTTGAGGGGACAATAACGACTTAAAAACCCTGTTGGTCAAATAAGATCCTATGCTAAACAAAGCATTTAACAAATAAAAGCTATGACAGGCCCATTCACTCCGCAGTAGCATGCTAGATAATAGGGAATGTGTGATGACGGCTATGGCAGTGAAGCAGGACTGTGTTGATAGGATCTGAGTCTTCTTCTAGCAGCGTGCCTGTGAAGCATCAGTGTGGTGCATCGCAGCGTAATCATTACTTCCCTAACCCTAGCAGATTAATTAACAAGTCACAGGCTTTACCCTTCGGACCACAGAGGGAATAGTTCACGGCACGCCTTTACATGGTTCCAGAAGTCAAAAAACGACATCTGCTTTGGCAACGGACCTTACGTTGACGTTCTCAAAAGTGTCCCGTCAAATGACAACTGCAACAACAACACAGTCAAAATCGCCATTTAAAAACACCCTCCCTTCTGCAACAGATCACAACAGAAATGCACATGGGACTTGACCGTACCTGAGTGAATTGTCGTCTCCCTCTGTACCATGCTGTAGAACAGTGGCCACAACCTTTAACAATCCGTGCTCCAGAGAAAAGGCAGTCGGAATGGCGTAGAGTTACAAAAAGGCATTGACAGGCCTCTGGCTGGAACAGTAGCAGTAGGAGAAGCCTGCCCTCCTCTCACCACCACACTGGTACACCGCAAGCTCCACTGAGCTTCACATTTCCCCGCTCGGGGCTGCACCCAGGTGACTGCCTGCTGTGACCGTCCGTCTACAAGCCCCGGCAAGAGAGAGGGCGTGTGCAATGCTGTTCCTTGAAGAACAACCAGTCCGTCCCCTACAGTCTATACTTTTTATACGCGCCCTTCTCTCTCTCTCACTGTCATTCAGCCCACTGGCCCCTCTTGTGGGGGGGGGGTAGATGACTGGTGCCACCATAGCCTTCTAGAACACACCAGACATCCATCCAGTCTCGGTTTTCCCCACTCACTCAGTCGACCCTGCCACTGCTTCCTGGTAGCCGCCGCAGACGCCTTGAGCGCGTTCCGTACCCCGTGGAACGTTCCTTGCCAGGGTGTCGTGGCTGGGAACGTAAAAGTTCATTAAGGTCCTGCTGCTCACCCAGTTTAGTTGAAGTTGTCCTCGTAGCTGTGTGTTAATTCTGTCTGAATCTGTTACTTTCCTGGGAGAGCGTTGGCAACAATCCCGTGCAGGGATAGAGGCAGAAACGATTTACATCGTGCACAACTGCAGCTACAGATTACATAATAGGCCTCCAATGCGTGTCTCCCTGGTGCACTGAAAGCATCGTCAAGTTAGCTCTTGCAGCAACATGCCTCTCTGCAGCCATAGCCATGGTGAACAGCGGCTCTTTAAGTTTGGGAGTGGTGGCCCCAGGCTCTGTGTGTGTGTGTTAATAACCATCATGTGGTTATTTATGATAATTATTATTGTTTAAGCCGGCGACAGTACAGCACAGCTCCCACAGTTCTAGACATTCACTGTAATGTTCGTACAGCTGCTGTGCAAGTTCCTATTAGCCTTTATGTGATCTACTGTATGCAGTCAATCATTGACCGGTCCGTTCTCACCTTCCACATCTGACAAGTCAACAGCAGGTGAAGTCAATGTGTCCCAGAAAACAGGATGGCCTACACCCACCCGAGAACAATGGCCACTATGATTGACTGCACATAAAAAGGTGTGTGTGTGTGTGTGTGAGCTTGGCCCATAACAAGTTCCTGCAGATGCTGCCAATTTTTATGTATCTGCCTCTAAAATCTGTGTTTTTTCTTCAGTGCTGAAGTTTATACTGCATGTTTAAATGTTGTCATAGTGTGCTTTTAACCAAAGTCTTCCATTGTTTACAGCCCCCTGGTCACAAACGTTTCACGGCTTAAACGTCATGTTAAAAAATGTGAAATTATAAGCCCTTAATGTGTCTATGGGAATGCATTATTTATTTGCATGGGAATAAATGGTATCACTGTTCATTTCTCAAAAGATTTTGGTTTTCATCCTCTTCATTCTTTTGTTTTTTGTGTAAATGTAGTTTTTTTTGCTACTTCTGCAACGTGAGGTTAGGCTGCTTCATGACCACAAGAAATGAGCTTGATCGCAGTGCAAATCAGTCATGAGAAGTGTGTGGACACACATTGCTGCAGGAACAGTGCATACCAGCGGCTAAACATGGAAAACCTGCATAGCACCTAATAGTCCTCTCAGTCGTGTCATATTGCCTTATCCTGTAATCTACAACACTGGTTTTGCAGGAAAATTAGGAAGAGCGAGAGTTCCTCAGCTTCACTGAGCTCACCCCTGCATACAAATAGGCATGCGCTCCACCTTGACACCTAATCTCAGGGCAAGTAAACCTTTAGAATGCCCCCTGTGGTGACGAGATAAGCTGTCTTCTGGGAAATAAAGGATCTGCACAGACAAGTTTTGACTTCCCTTTGTACTGCGGGTTTAAGATTGGTGGAATTTATGTTGGAAATATTCCATCTGTGTGAAAGATGGGGCAGGGACAAAACATTCAGCTTGAGTACAAAACAATGCTGTTTCCCTACTAGCCCAATGGCTTTATATTAAGGTGAAAGTGGAGAGAAAGGAAGATAAACAAGGTTGCTAAATATAAATGATATAAATGAACACCTCCACTGAGAGACCAAATTAGGCAATTTATATTTTTATACTGGCTGCATGTGGGTTGCAGTCCCTCCAATTAATGGTTACTTTGTCCATTGTAAGATAACGTTACAATGTACATGTGTCTGGGTTTCCCCAGAGAGGTGGGATGTCGCTCTGAGTCAACAGCAGCAGGACGTCAGCGTGCCGAGGCTTGGCTGGAGGTTCAAACAGGGGGACTCACTCACCGTTCTTCCTCTCCCGTAGAGGCAGCAGCTTGGACGCGGGCTGAAGAGACAGCTCCTGGAGCTCAGTGGTCACCGTCTCGCTCTGCGGGCTGGGGGCGGAGACCTTCATCCCGGCGACGGCGATGCCGCCGCTGGGACTTGCCTCCACCCACTGCTGCTTGTCCAGCGTTGCCAGTGTGGCGTTGAGACCTACAGTCCAGCAAACACATGGGATGACCGTCATCAATCATTAGATCTCCTAGCAATGTGCAGGTTTAAATGTCAATGAAAGGGAACAGAGCCTCCATCTATTTCGCCTTGTGTGTCGCAGAATACCAAACCTACTGATGTTTAACTTGAGCACCCCTCTCTTCTCCCAACACCCCATCTAACAGTAGTCTTCAGGAGACTATTCTCGGTGCCATAAGTAACCTCTTCTAAGTAATAGGAGAGGTTAGGAGAGGAAAAAGACAAGAGAAATGTGTGGGCCAGGGTATAGCTGGAGAACATCTGCAGGCTACAACCCGCCTGACAGCTAGCATCATAACAATGAGCAACTCGCTTTAGCAATAATGGAACGTACACACACACACACAAAACATTCACGCTAGAGCACAACTGGAATAAGAAGAATGCAGAGCTGCGGGCTAGAGATTAAAACTGAAATTGCACATTTTTTTGTGCTTCAACAACTGTTGCTGTTCTCCCGTTGTCTATTTTAAAAAACAGTCTGAACACGTTTCTCCAGACTGACAGGCGACTTCATCTGAGGGATGGGCAGGTATGTTCCCAGCATCACGGACAGCAAATAAATCACTAATAGCTGTTTACTAAGTCAGAAATTGGCTACCCGCTGCAAAGTTGTCATCTTCAGATCTCGCTCTCTGCAAATGTGTATTTTCTGCCCATAGGGTGCAGACCACGATTCTGTTATTACTGTACAACAGGCCAGAAACAGGCTGGCCGCCTACACACAGCCTATTTTAAAAAGATCATTCATTTTAATAAAACAAAATTTCATTTCATCACCCCGTCTTTTTTAAAGGCGCTTGGTTTTCAGACATTGTAGGAAATCAGCTGTTTGCCTGTCCTCTGCTATTCCCACTTATTTAATTGTCTGGTAATAATAAAACATGTTATGTTGTAATTGTTCTTTTTTTTATCTTAATCCCATTATAACCCTTAAAAATCACATATTAGATCACATTTTACAAGCAGAAACAAATGCTAGCAAATGTTTCTATTTAGAATGCTGGAAATCTCATCCTGTGTTTATTGAAGAGGAAATAATACAGCAATTAAAATCAATAGTGTGATAACTGACACCCAATCAATAAATAACATTTGAATATGACATTGCATCGCACTATTATATATCAAATTTAAAACAATGTCATTATGCATAACCGGATCAGAGTACAAAATCCACCAATATATTTCCTAATGGCATTTGTGAATACTAAACCAAAGTTAAGACATTCACATTTAATACAATTACATGACACAAAGTGTAATGTGATAATGCATATGCTTTAAAAAGGCACATCATGTGTCACAAAACACAACAGATTAAGACCAAAGCAAACAACTATGCATGTTTGGTTAATATATTTTAGTCTACAAATTAATAAACTTGGCTGCATTTTCTTTTCTTGCCCAGAGGTGGGTGTGTTGTAACACGCAACATGCATACATTCCTACAGTAGTATTAACATGCCTATAAACTAGTTTACGAGAATATGAACTGCTGAATGATCAGAAAGGTGTCTCTTATAGACAGTTACACACAAAAACAGGTACCTCATTGTGTAGCAAAACAAACAAATAAACATTCATTGGTGCAGTTCGTGTGTGTATAGATACGTTGTATAGCCTTTACCTGCAACTAAATCTTTGAAGGGCGCCTTCCCATTTCAGCAGGTCATCTTTTTGAATGGTCCTTTTAAAGAGGTGGGGAAAAGGAGTCTTGACATAACAGCAATATTTGTATGGATATTTCAGTGTCTTATCACGGTGTTACGACAATGTACTGTACAGTACAAATAGCAATTATGTCGTAGTCTTGCGTAAGACCTAAAACCGAACGAAGATTAGGTCACGGAACACAACGAATTTGGATAGTCAAATCAAAGTCGCAGGAGACCTCTCCACTGATGTCACAGGGCAGTAGCCTACAACACAGCTGTCACTGGCCAAAATAGACAGCCTAGCTAAGATATTGTTAGCTAATCTGGGTGGAAACTCATCCAAAAGGCAGACAAGAAGACGCCAGTCAAATTCGATTTCGTCAATAAATATTCAAATTTAAACCTGGACGTAACATCGTTTCAGATTATTCAAATTGTTTATCGTAATAGTATATAATTTAGTATATAATTTAGCTTTTAACGGTGATTCGCATCCATGACTGCAGTGCAGACAGTGCCAGGCGGCTAACTACCGCTAGCCAGCGTACGGTACGATACTACTTGCTAGTTGAACACCACCAGTGCCTGTCTGTCACGAGGCTGATTTCGCAGATAAAGGTTGATGACGAAAACTACTCTATCTGCCTTTTACATACAATTATGATATTATCGTAGACGGATGTATTTGTTCTTACCTGTCACTGTTGCTATGTTCTGTTGTTTATGAAGGTAGCGCAGACGACTTTGGCATTGGGAGCACTACCACTTCCGAATCACAAAGGAAACTTTAACCGGAAAACCCTCCTTCGCTTGCTCTATACCTCTCACTTCCTTAGCAACTCCTTGACAACAATCTTATATTCTTCAAATTATTGATTTAAAGTTGTGTGAATACGTGTCTGCAGTGTCTATCAGATAAATAATATATTAACACATGTTGTTTTAGTAGGCTAGTAGAAAATATATACATTCAGAGGACAGAATAGAAACGTATAATGGTCTCTGCTGCCATCTGTTGTTCAATTACATTGTCAGTTGCATTATGTTTAGGCCTACTTTTGACATTATAAAGTGATACCGTAGGCAGCTGTTGCTGATTGTAAAATATAAAACATTTGTCTACATTTAGGCCTAACTAGGAAAATATGTAGATTAGGCCTATTGCAATTTATATAATTAGAATTAATGCAATGGGGGTTCTTGCTTTACCTTTAGTCTGAAATACAATTTAACCAAATATGCCTAAATAGTTGAACTAATTAATATGTGTAGGCTATTTGAATATATTTTATAGACTGTGTTTGGGACAGAATCCAGACTGAAATAGTTTTAGGTTATTGGAATTTAACTAACTATCTAACTTAAGATAAGTTGAGAGGCCACCACCCTCTTAAGTGTGTTGGAGAGGATAGGAAGGTTGGAGATGGACAAAAGTTGTTCAAGTCATTCAAGCATTCTTTTTTTAAGTGTGGAGGGAACACAACAATGTTCACTGTTCAGGGCTACATTTTATTTATATAGGCTACATTTAATGTGACCTTTTAAATTCATCATGGAATTTGCTTTAATGTCATTGTTCTCTGAAACAATACTATACATGAATTGTTGTAATGTATATGACAATAACACTGCTATATCATGGATATGTAGGATAAGTTTGTTGATAAGCCAATTTGAACTTGATCAAAACAAAAACACATGCTATTTCTCAGAAGTGTTACACAATAAGCACTATTCATTGCAAACGCATTGCCAAGGCTAGGATATTGTTGTGAGATGGATACGATCTGTAGTAGTACTGCAGTCTACTTCTGCCATATCGTGTAATTGCTAATAGTGACCAAAAGGTGGTGGTATAGGTGCAACAATGTGCAATTTAACTAGTCATAAACTCAGTCATACTGTTTGTAGGGATTCTTTATTGTACATTTCCATATACTTTAAAAGATGTACACCCAGATTCACAAGTAAGCTACTAATAGTAACAGTATTACAATACTATTTTATCAGCATTTATATTATGTATAATTAGCAAACAGCAGTTAAACTGAACATAACCTGTCATCAAACTACCCTATTGACAATATTTAAATTTCTAGTCCTCAAGTCAAAAGCAATTTGGCACAGATTCCTATGGTTCGGCCTAGTTACACAAATTCACTCCAGGCCCATTTGTGTTGTATGTATAGCCTCTGTTTGCGCCTCTATATCACAACTCAACAGTGGTTACTTTTGCCAAGCTAAGAGGTTTTAGCTCTATTCTACTAATGTTAACTTTCCTACAGCATGTGCATGAAATACAAGCATGCATAATGTTATTGACTCTGAACAATCTGTCTGTTGCACTGCATTACAATTAATATTATTGATATACTGTAATTTATTGCAATAAAGTATATTATTATCTCCTGATATTAGAACAGAGTAAAAGTATAATCGGTTATGAGTATGTCCTGGTGTAACACAAAAACATAGAAACATTTACATTTGCCACAATCCCTGCATAAACGTAACATACTGTATATTACATATTATTTAATATTACACTGGTGAGATGTAATAATTCATGATACTTTTGAGTTAACTTTCTTTACACAATTATACATTTGGCTTGAACATCACAGGCTTTTGGGATTTTAAAAAGAACAGCTTTATAGAGTACCGGTAACCTTGAGAATTAAAATATTTACAGCAGATACATTCTCAGAATATTGCACATGAGCTGGTCATAAATTACAATAAAACACAACACAATGAACACAAACAATGATACATATTGTGTTTGTGTATGTACAGTCTGTTATGTATATATCCAGGTATCTGTATATGACTGTGTGTGTGTGTGTGTCCATGTACAGTAAGTAAGCATGTGTACATTTGTGTAAATAATGTATAACATTCACAGTTGCATAAGGACGGTGGATTGGGACAGTTGATTGGAATGTCGAACACTGCACGCAAACACAATAGATACTTGTGCACACCTCTCAGAGACAAACACACACACACACAGGCTGATCTATGCGTGGCAGCAGCCAGCGGTTCTCATCTCTCTGTCAACATATTCCTGCAGCTGGAACTTTGGTTCATCAGACTCCTTCATGGTTCTGTGTTTTAACTCTCTGAAGGAAAGAGAGAGAGAGAGAGAGAGAGAGAGAGAGAGAGAGAGAGAGAGAGAGAGAGAGAGAGAGAGAGAGAGGGGGGGGGG
>JAODOY010037806.1:0-20830 GCA_025399855.1 Forbesichthys papilliferus
CTTAGATCAACAGGTCAGAGATTTTTAATTGTTCCCCATACACATTTTAAAACTAGAGGGGACCGTTCTTTTCAAGCTGTGGCACCTAGGTTGTGGAATGCTTTGCCCCTTCCCTACGCTGCTTGGATCCGGTGGAAACTTTTAAAACACAACCGAAAACTCTTTTATTTAAAGAGGCTTTTTGTTAGACTGTAGGGTGGTGAGGCCGGTCCGACGTGTATTTCTGTTTATCTGCTTTTGTTTGGTTATTTATTTGTGTCGTGCTGTCATGCATTTGCTATTGTTGTATTTTATTTTACAGTTGAGAAGCACTTTGTGATTTTTATCTGTGAAATGTGCTATATAAATACATTTTACTTACTTTTACTTACTAGCATACTGTGATTAATAAATACTAATGTCCATTAGTATGTATTAATCACAGTATGCTAGGTATACAGTTATTAGTTATTAATAACAGTACCGGTATGCTATGTATACATCAGTGTATACCTAGCATACTGTGATTAATACATACTAATGGCCATTAGTATGTATTAATCACAGTATGCTAGGTATACAGTTATTACAGTTATTAATCACAGTACCGGTATGCTATGTATACATCAGTGTATATCTAGCATACTGTGATTAATACATACTAATGGCTATTAGTATAGATTATTCACAGTATGCTATATCCGGCAATAATAATATAATATAATAATATAATAACAATAATACATGCTAACAGTGTGTACCTAGCATACTGTGATTAATACATGCTAACTGTGTATACCTAGCACAATGTGATTAATACATGTGTATACTTAGCATGCTGTGATTAATACATGCTAATGGTGTATACTTAGCATGCTGTGATTAATACATGCTAATGGTGTATACTTAGCATGCTGTGATTAATACATGCTAACGGTGTATACCCAGCACACTGTGATTAATACATGCTAACGGTGTATACCTAGCATAATGTGATTAATACATGTGTATACTTAGCATGCTGTGATTAATACATGCTAACGGTGTATACCCAGCACACTGTGATTAATACATGCTAATGGTGGTAAATACTGTATACAGTAATTATCTTTGTCTATTGCAGGTCCATCGCTGCCTGATGGCTCTGGCTGTGTGCCTGACCTCTGTGGCCTTCACCTTGCCTTTCCTGTACAGAGGAGGCTGGAGCAAGGTAATGTGTGCTGTGGGCTTGTCTGTGTAGTTGAAGTGTTTATTTCCAATGTCCCCCACTATGTTCCATCTGCCTGTCCATTTGTCTGGCTGGCTCATTTGTTCTTTCCGTTTCTAAGGTGCATCTCTTTTTCAGTCCCACAATGCATTGTGTCATGATCAGTGTTCTTATTAATGGATTTTCTGTAAGTGTGTGTGTGTATGTGTGTGTGTGTGTGGGCGTGCGTGCGATTTTACTTAGTCACTGACTGTAACAACACTGTGTTGTATATAGCCCTCAACAAAACTGCATTTGTAAATGAACCAGACTCACTAGATGTGGAAAATGCACAGAATTTAATATCTAAAAGTATACTTTATTGTGTCTTAATAAACAATGCAGGTTGTGTTGGTTGCAGATGTTTGCAGTGGCCAGTAGGTGGCAATGTTTCCACATATTCTTGAAATAGAGAGGCAATTTTGGGTGTTCCATCCAAATCATGGCCATCTGTGGAAAGATAAGAGGTTTCATGTCGGAAATAAGCTAGTATTAATTGTCGATTTCATTGCCTTAATATTAACTCTCTTGTTGAGTAAGCTGTATTTCACAGCTGACAACACTTGTCTTTTGGATGCAATGTCCTCCCTCAGAAGAGTTTGTACTGAGTATTCAAAACTCAACGTCCTACAAGATGTACTCGCCCTAGAAAAATGTATTTATCTGCTCTGTACAGTAGGGGTCCTCTCTGCTGGAAAGTGTGTGTGATACTGATTGAGAGTCATGCTTCCTGCTGTTAAGACCTGCTGTTGAGAAAAACAGCACGGTAGGAAAATAAGATTAGAGTGATTTGATAATATGGAACAGTATACATTATGTTAGTCTGTAAAGGCTTTTTAAAATGACATTAATTACATATAATGAAAAAAGTCACTTTTACTCTTATACTTTTATGCTCTTTGTAATAACTAATGGTGTATTTATTATATTTAAATCAGTTTTATGCATAATGTTTTTTCACTATTGCTGATACATTATAAAGTGTAGCATGTCAGCTGAGAGCACTCTGTATCAAATGCAATATGTTGCCTCAACACTGTGGTGAGCTACTGTATATTTAGGCATTCAGTACTCTTGTTGTAGGCATTGTCCTAAACCAAATAGGTTTACACAAAACTAAATGTCGTCAGTGAAGCAATGTCAGTGTAGATGCAAATGTATGCTTTGATATTGTATCATTATCTCTAATATGCAGTTGTTTTTAGCGTTTGGTTCCTTTTACAAGAAACACAAGCTACATGCCAAATAACACATTAATGACTAGTTTTACATGGTGTTGTGCTTTTCTCCACCAGTTCTATTGACAGTGGGCTATACAGTATCGCCAAGTCTAATACAGCTGTCGCTCTGTCTCCACATGATAGCATGCAGGTGCCCATCAATATATAGGTTGCAGTGTCATGGTTTTGTCACTCATCCAACCAATTATGGCAGCACTCAGACCTGCTCCCGAGTCTCCTCGGTAAGACATTCTAGCAACTGCATAACTGTCTCCCAACTGTCTACACTAAGTAGATATGATTAAGAGACTGGCCTGCTGGCCCTGTTGAGTTTAGGTTCCTCCCATGGAGCTGAAACCATTTCTTCCTTTTGTTCCCCCAGGAGGTGTGTCTTCAATTGGTTGCACTTAGGAGCTGGCAGCGTTGCACAAATACTTGCTGGTAATAAATACAAGAGTTACTGCGGTTGTAATGACGCACGTTTTAAAGTCAGTATTGATTGTCTGTATAACTAGTGTATGGTACAGGTACATAATGAGAGTGATTTTAATGGGAATGAGAGGAGCTGATTTGATTAGCTGTAATTGAAGACAGACCCCCACCACTCCTACTGATAATAAATTAATTGTAATCCAACCTATTAATAATTGTGCTATGGTGACCCCGCAACATGTCTCGAATTGAGCAGAGGCACAAGCACTTTAGATTGCAGCATGCATATTGAATCAGTGAATGTGATTGCAGGTGGCCCATGTTATTGAGGTACACTAGCTCTCAGTATATTTGATAGTTGGCTGAAATAAGGGCATTTCAGCGTAAAACATTCTTTTTAATGGAGCATTAATAAGCTGATTGTTTTTCCGCTGCCTGCTGCTTTCATAAGCCACAACGCAGTCAGCTCAAAGCTATACAGTCAAGTGTTCAATGACATGTTACAAGCGTTCACACACCATCGACTTCCCTCTCCTCTTCTTCTTCTTCACGTCTGCCATTGCAGTGGCGTGTGTGTTCCTGGGTGTCCGCCAGCAGGCGTTGCTGTTGCCATGGACATGGGCCACATGCGTGTTGACAGGGTGGCTGTTGTGGCTCGTGCTAACAGATATTGTACTTCTGCTCCATTCTCACTTCCCACAAAGGATCTCAGGTATGCCAAGTGTAAGACTACAGTAGTCTTGGCTTAGTATGCGCTTTTGAAGTCACTTCCACATTATGGGACATTAGTTCATAAAGAATATGTATGGTAGTCAATGGCGAGAATAAAAAAAATGTTAGATCCCATTTGCTTTGTGACACGAAGCCCACATATGATGTTTGACTATTTAAAAGAAAATTATTCGAGTCATGAAAGTCTCAGTTTGTCGTGCATTTGTTAGTATAAGACTGAAAATATGTCATTAGTAAGACTACAAACCCTGTGTCGCATAAGTCTCATGACGTTTTCGCGCCACAGTCCTCAAGCCGAAGAAAGCATTGTTTTTGATGTGTTGTGCAAGAGGAAAGTTGAAGTTAACTGACCAGGTACACACTAAGCTAAAGATTACTTCACGACAAACTGCAACATTCTAGACTTGAACAATTATCTTTTATATAGACACACATCATACCTGTACTTCGTGTCACAATTCAAATGGGATCTGAAAATAATTGTATTCTCGCCATACATATTTTTTCCAAACTAAGGTCCCATTACGCAGAAGTTACTTCTCTATGCATTTAATGAAATATCATAACCAAGGCAAACATTGCCTGTATGCAAATTATAATTTAAGTATATTAATATGCAAAAATTATACTTTTACTTTATATACTTTAAGTATATTATTCATTATGTGTATTCACATCATGTGGATACACTAAGATGATGAGAACCAAGACACAAAAGGCACCAAGATAACAATAAACAAGCTATAGCTCGCTTTTTAGTCTTAGAAGACAAGTAGGTATAGGTTACACTTCAATAGATTTGACATGGATAATCACAGACGAATACACACCCATGTCAGTCAATTAATTTACATATACATTTACAATGAAAAGAAAAGTAAATACTGTGTGGGGTTGTATCGTGTGTGTGTGTGTGTGTGTGTGCGCACGCGTGTGTGTGTGTGTGTGTGTGAACGGAGCATCTTAAATGTCATGATAAAAACATAAATGTCATGCTGTCTACTAATTATAGACTAGAATGATATTTTCCAAGTTTGACAGGTTATTAAAAATGTGATGGGACATAGTGCATTAATGAAGTGGTTTTACATACAGTTTAGTTATATTGGACTCTAGAACACCCATTGACTGTACAACATCTTTAGCTTGATATGTCTGACAACAGTTTGGTTTCAGCATTTTAAAACTAAGGTTGTTCTTTTCTAAACCACAATTCTAAAGAATCTGCCATGCTGTTATGGTAAATGATCTGCATTTATATAGCACTTTTATCCAAAGCGCTTTACATTATTTGCCTCACATTCAGCCGATGGCGATGTCAGCCATGCCAGGAGACACCTGACCACCGGAAGACATCGACACTTAATGAGGAGTTAGCGTGGTTCGAACCAGCGATTTCTTGATCACCTACCAGCCTTGCCTGCCTCTACCACTGTGCCACTTGCCGCCAATTTGCTCTTACTGGGCGTAGGCCAGATTCATTTGGAAACTATTGGACAGCGTTTAATCAATCGCCAACTGTTTTGATCGCCTCATCTAACTCTACACCATTTCGAAACACGCTTAACTTCAACGTCATCTCACTAAACCCACCCTGATTGGTCCACCAGCAGGGTGGCTGTGTGAACTCTAATGTAAACAGGGTTTCCAGACTATAAGATCAGCAAAAAGATATTGAGCTGAATGTAATAGTCGGGCAGAGCCAAAATAGCTATAAAATGCTGTGGAAACTAATTCCCTTTTGGGGACAATAAAGTAATTAATTAATCCTGATCAATTAGCACGTTACCTTCCAGGTAAGGACTCTACTCAGTCAATAGTTTATTAAAGCTGAAGAAAGATTAAACTCAGTCTAAAGCATTAGCTCCATCCATCTACAGTAGAGGCTGTGAGCCAATCAGATTCAGCAATTGCATTGATTTCTAATCTATATGTTTTAGTGTTTGTTTACAATTTATCCCATGAAGTTACAGCACAATTTTTGACTTGAGATTTTTTTTATTTTTATATTCCCACAGGAATGAATGGCAGTGAAGGGAGTAGACTTCTTGCCAAATCAGAGCGAGAGAATAGGGCACAGGTGAGCTATGATTGAACAATTACATTACGATGATATAATAATATTCCTAAATAATAATTGTTTTTAGTCTACCTTATTCTTGCAAATGTATTCAGAGTTTGTTTCTTCATTTGTCATCTCTTAGGTTTTGAAATTCAAGACAGTGATGCTAATAGTTTTCCAATTAGGAAACGTTGCATTTCTGGCTCCTCTGGTGCATGCTATAACAAATCTATAATGTTATTGTAGAGTTGTGTTTGTGCTGTACATTTATCTTTAAGTTATGTTTTTATTTACACTAGCAAATTTGTATTTTTTGCCAATACGAACATCTGTGCCGACAAAAAAATATAAAATATTTGAAATGAAATGAAAAATATATTTAAATGGTAGATTTTTCTACATACCTATGTGTAAGTCAAACACATTTGTCAATTAATCACAATATATGTGTGATAAGATCTATCAAATCTTAATTGTGCCTTTATTAACGTGTTTTCCATGAGGAAAATAGAATGGTGTTTGGTATATAGCTGGCATATTCTTCTATTATGAATAATCCTCCATAATGCCTAATTGCTCAAACAACTATACTACATTATTTGCCTACATCCTTGCCTACAGTAAATACAAAGTACAAAGTATTACAGTAAAATTATGTATGTACATATTTTATTGTTACACAAGTGTCTTTAACATTTGTTTGAGGAATACAAAGAGACTCATTTGTTATAAACGCAAAGCTGGTTTACGATGGGGATTTTCTGACAATTATACTTCAGCAAGCAATTATCGTGATTTCTAAGCTGTACTTAAACAGTGAAGCATACAAACATATTGCAATGTCATACAGTTTCATAAAGAACCGAGCTCATCCTCATCAGCTGTGTGTCCTATTATGTAAATCATTTTGATGTATTCCTTGGTGAAAACCTGAAAACTACGGTACTGTTAAGATTGAATAAACGTCAACGTTGATTTGAGGTGAATGCCCTCACAAATAACAGAATAGTGCACTAATGCTATATATCCATACTTAGCAGATTTGGGCTCTATGTAAGTAATAAGCATAAAACTATTTAAAAAGGATTTGCAATGCATACATTCATGGGATTTAAATTGGAAAGAGGTGAAATGTAATTTAATACATAACATTTTTATAGTGTGTGTTTGTCAGAATTACTAAATGGCTTTATATACTTCTTGTTCCCTATATTCTGAAATAGTCAAATAGTGCGTTGATTTGTACTTTTGTAACAGTAGGCTCTACGAGTATACATTCAATATAGTACTGTATAGCATTCACAGTCAGTCTATTTGGTCCCAATGTGTACATTTTCAAAAATACTTTATGGGTTATCCCAGGACCCAGACATTGGACTGTATGGCAGTTGGCATTCTCATGTTTGTAAAAATACCTTTTATATTTACCAATAGCTATTCAGCTGTATTTATAGTCATCCTGAAACCTTATTTGCCACAAAAAGCACAGTACAAAAATACAATAAATATACATATAGCAATGTTCTTGTCAAGACAAAATACAGTATGCTCTACTTTTTTTCAATTTACATGTAGAATGTTAGCAAAGTGCAGACTCAATACAACATTCATTTAACATTTAGGCATCTCGGTAAACAGTTCTAACTCTTCAAATGAATTCCCACAGAGATGTCCTTGAGAAATGTCTAATTAAAATGTAACTGCTACCCCAGCTCTGAGCTTGACTCCACCCACTACAACTTATAAAAATGTGTGAAGGAGCAGAGTGAGGGGTGGGGCTGAGAGAGGGATTGCGATAAACATTAGAATTTGATGACATAAAATATGAGCATCCTGTAGTGATTTTTTTTATGGATATGAGATTTTTAAAAACTGTAATTTTGTCTATTGACACCAGCATTGATGTGTCTCATCACAGATCAATCCTATTACTTTGTTTACAGCTCAAAAAACTCATCTTAGGGTGCAGTTACACTTTAAGTAGGTGAGACATGTAAGGCCCTGTCTGTAAGAATAATAAATATTATCTTAAACTAGGTATCTAAAATGAAGATGTGCTAAATATGTTTTTATATCATGTAATTAGCATTAGAATTTGTTACGCTTTACCAACAAAATTAATAAATTCAGAACATTACTTTAGTTTATCAATGCATCACAGAAGCAGAGTGCTTGTGTCGCGACATATAACAAACACTGGCAATGCTATCTAATTAAAATAATTGGAGGGAACTGTAACAATCAATGCTGTTTTGCATTACAATTGTGTTGTTCATGATTTAGTCATTTTTTGTGAACTCCCCCGCTTCCCAACGAAGAGCCATGGCACTCTTGCGTCTTCCGCCAGTGTATCTGTCTGGAAACTGAGAAAAACAGTTGCTTTGTTGACCTGCTTTCAAAGCACCTCCTTCACCTCCCTCCTCTTTCAGGTGATAATACTGAAAGGGAAAATAAATGAGTTACTTGCATGCAAACAAAATCATTGTAGCTAACATGCTAGCCTAATATTATAAATGTGTTAAGGTATTGTAAAACTGCAAATAAAAGCCAGGTCCCAAATAAACGCCGGTTCCTTTTACTGGCTGAGGGTGACCACGTGTTTTGACAATAAAAGCCGATGTCAATTAGAAATCGGGTCTGTTTTTTATATATACAGTATAGAGTACCATACTTTCTTTGGGTGTAAACTAATAGTCATCTGCTTGAGCTAGATGCTTAGATCGCACATATGTTTTGAAATGCATAAAGCTTTGTCAATATGTGTGGAGAGTGGTGCAGATGGAGAAGTAGCAGCAAGAGCTACTGGGTGGGAGAAAAGCTGAAAGTTCAACGAAGCGGTGAGGTGAATCGTAACTTGATACAAGTTTCCTTTTCTACACTTAACCTTTGTTCCCTGGGATGAATAATAATAACATTAATACGGTATTCAGAGATCAACACGTTACACATATTAGATCCATCTGTTAAATTATTCTGTTAAGTACTACTGGTAATTAACTCAAATGTATTGGCATTGGAGGCTAAATGAAAGGGAACCTCCAAGTCAACTTGCTCCCTACCTTGAAACAGCCATAAATCAGAATAGCCTGCATGTCCATTTATACATTATTTATATTCCATTCATTATTCTGTAATTACGGGTCCACCAATCAAAAGAATCAAACATTATTCATAAAAAAAGTAATCTTTAATGTGAATCTTGTCTATTGCGGATAGCTCATGTCTGCTGTTGCTAGTCAATTGATGTTGGTTGTTTCCTGGCTACAAAATTAACTTGTTAATTACTACTAGTTTAACTTTTCACCCCATTTTACAATACTGGATGTGGGCTATACACCGATCACATGGAAAGCCTTGTTGCTCACCGGCAGTCTGTGTGTTGTAATACAATGCATCGATGTTTAACAAGCAGTGCCGGAAATTAACGATTACTTGTTAAGGAGAGTGAACTGCTGTCTCTAGAGTAAACATGGATTTAAAGACAACATATTCTGTATTTTTTCAATTACATTTTACAACACATATACATAAATTTGATATTTCACATATTTTCTTAGCAAGCTTTGTGTGTGAAAGTAATTAAACGCCTGTCTCAAATAAAAGGCCGGGCTATCATTTGCAGTTTTATGGTATGTGATTATGTTATTGATATTGCTTAATGCTTGCATGCTGTATGTCATTTGAATATACTCCATTATGTAAAAAAATATATATATTTAAAAACATTATTGTAAATATTATATTCAAGCCTATGATACTGTATTGTAAACAATGCTACTGGAAATAAACATACATTTATGTGTAATGAAATAGTACAGCAACATGCTATTTTGACAATCAGCAGCAATTTACCCGGTGATCACAGGATAATGTAGAGCGATCCATTTTATAGGCTGTTTTCATAGGGGATGATGGAGAGGACTTGCACTTCTCTGGAATATCAGCTAAGGGAATGATACACACATTGTTAAAAAGTCAAAACTGATGTAAAAAACATGGCCAAATTCAGTCAGAATTCATGCATGTTATCAGTCTTATGTGTTATTCACATCTTGTCCCATACCTGAATGATCAAATCCCATGTGGTTTGGCACCATCATTCCTGTATTGAACAGCTCTTTGCCATATAGTCGGGCCCGTTCTATCTTCAGCTCTTCTTCTCTCTGTTTTACCTGCTTGATCTCTTCATCCACAAGGGACATTGTGCTTCTTGAGCGCAGCTTGAAAAAGGGGTTGTTGAGGAACATCTTCTCCTGGGGCTGATCACAGACTTTGTTCAGGCAGAAATCTGATGCACTGCGTATGATAAGATTGGAGGTTTCTAGGATGATAAGGTTGGTGTTGCTGTCATTGGACCTCCAGTCGCTGGAATGAGCCATCAGTATATCTTCACCATATCTCGGGGTGCAGGGGAAGTCATCGCTGGGTTCTAGGATTATAATGTTATTTGTGGACATCTCTTCTATCAACGGCGCCTTGGAAGGTGAGGATGTGATGATGAACGATGGTGTCAGTGGAGTACTGGCAGATCTGGGGATCATTCGGGATGGGGCACAATCTGTTGATTTGCCCATTTTGGAGAAACCCTTCTCTTTTCGGAAATTGTCTTCTCTTTGTATGGCTGCACGTATCTCCTTTTCAATGGATGTTTCAGGATCATCGCAAGGGGACTTGTAGCTGGAATCATCCAGGCCAGAGTCTTCAGAGCAAGGACTAAACTGTGTGAGGGGGTAGTCTCCAACCAGACTTAAGTTATCCAAATCATGGTCCTTCTTGTGAGGTCGCTCGACATTTCGCACTGGTGTGTACATGAAACTGTGACTGCCATGGAAACTGGGGTGCTTGGTTGTTGGTGAGACAATCTGATTCTTGGTTTGCTCCTCCATTTCCAGCCACTGTTTACGAGCTAACTGGAAGTCCACATGCTCGGTGCTAACATTCTCACTCTTGGTCTCCTGTATCACACAGAAGTCTTTGGGTAGCTTCTTGGGAAGCTGAGATTGCTGATGGTACACAATGGTGTGGTTATGACTGGCATCTTTTCCGTTTTCACTTGAGTCTTCAGAAATGTTTGATAAGCGTTGAAGTCCTAATGGATTATATGTAACTTCTTGTGGAGGTGCAGGGAAGGAAATAATATCATTAGGTTGTTCCAGCACTTCCTCCTCCTGTGTAATTTCAGGTAGGGCCTCTTCAGCATTATTGTCATCTTCTTCTTCAATATCTATCACCTCAACCTTCTGCACAAAGAGCTCCTGAGCACTAAGCTGGAGACTGTCCAAATATGAGTCGTCATCTTCCTTATTTATCGAGGAGGAGAATATTGTCCTCCATTTTTCATCTGTGTCACTATCCGACGAGACAGCTGCAATCTCAACTCGTAGGCATTCGTCGATTTCATCTGGGTAAAGGTCGTGACACGATTCATTAGAAACATCTGACATGGCCTCCTCTCTAATGTACTGTTCCAGTATTGACTCCTCTGTAATATCTGTAATGGGCTGATCAAATGGAATATAGACCACTGTGTTCTCTTCTGTTTCCAGTGCTGTATTTCTGTAACCATTATTTTCAGGGCTAGGCTCCTTAGCCTCTGGCTGGGGCTCGGGCTGCAGCTCAAGGTCATGTTCCTGGGTGTCCTGTCTCTTACAATGAGCTTGGTTCTCATAAACACTGTCTGCACTGGACAACGTGTCTGAGACAGAAGAATTGATAGATTCGTTTCGGTTGAGCTCGTCATGTCCCACATCTAAAATCAAGGCTTCCTTTTGATCTGTACATGGCATGTTGCTGCATTGGCCATCCTCCAAGCTGTCAGGCTTGTCAAGCTCACTCATTTCAGATGCCAGAATGTCCTCAGTGTCAGGTGTTGCCTTTTCCTCTGTGTCTGAGGAGTCTAAACAAGCTAGGTCATCATCGGCACTTATGTCCTGGTGCTGTTCTGGCGACTCAGCTGTGTCAAGTTCTACTTCATACTCTGTAGCAGTTTCTGATTGTTCAGTTGTTTCCATGGTGACAGAGTCTGTGAAGGAGCTCAATCCATTTGAGTTGTGTTTCTCAGGGCTGCTGCAGCCTTCACTCACATCCCATTCCTGATCCATGTCTATGGTCCCAGTGGTAGCCTTCTGAGAAGAGGGGATAAAGAGAAGACAACATGTATTCATGTGTTAAGAGGGGTGAATACGTCCATGCTATGTTGACCTAGGATATACCACTTCCTCTTTTCAAATTCAAATCAACCCCTCTCTGGCAGTATTGGCTCTCTCTTTATCCTGCTTACAGTCATATTTACCTAATGGCACGTAAAATCTTGATTACGCGTCTCGTGTGACAATTCACAGACGAAAGTCTGATTCAGATAATAACAATGCAGGTTAATTTATAATTGTATTAACAAACCATTTCTGCATGAAAACTTCAAAATCATATTGTGAAAATAATATTTAGCAAGTATTATAGAGATACAGTTAGAACATTGTATTCTGAATATATTGTATAGCCTTAATAACAGCTGAAATAATGTGTATACTGTAGCCTTACAAGCTGAAAGGTAACAACCATTTTCGCATGTTTTGTATTTACACTAGTACAATGTTTTTAATTATCCCCTTTCACAGCATTGGGGGCAGGACTAGTGGTTCTCAACCCTGGTCCTGGGAACCCCTGCCCTGCATGTTGTAGATGTCTCGCTGCTCCAGCACACCTGATTCAAATGAATGTCATTATTCATCTCTGCAGAAGCCTGATAACAACCCGTTTATTTGAGTCAGGTGTGTTGGAGAAGGAAGACCACTAAAACATGGCAGGGGTCTCCCAGGACCAATATTGAGAAGTTTACAGTTAATTACACTGAAAATAAAAGACAATAATGTATCGCTAATGATAAGCTTGCATAAAAAAAATCTGTGTATTTTATATTATGGGTCCACTGAATCTTTTTTTTTTCTCTACATCATAAGCACTGATAAAATGAACAAATAAACATGGGTTAAATCTGCATTTCATCAATAATCTACAATATTATTTTGTTAAAGGTACACTCATAAATTGTGTGTGCCCCCTGAACCATAATTTGTCATTGCCATCTCTGATTGAACTGTTTGTGAGAATCATATTATCCATAACCTCAGGTCTATATCAGGAAGGCATCTGTGTTGAGATGCAGTCTTTAGCCCTGTTGACCAAGGTTTGTGATTAGAATTAAATTGCTGCCACACAAGTTTAATTAGAATAGCAATACAGGAACAAGTACTTACAATTGACCTGACTAAAATGAGTCATCTGCAGAGATTTATAATGACCCATTCATTAGAATCAGGTATGTTGGAGCAGGGAGACATCTCAAACATGCAGGGCAGTGGTCCCCTAGGACCAGGATTCAGAAATGCTCTTGTAAGGCAATCAAAGCTTCACAAATGCCCTAAACATTCCATATTGTGTCTTTAATATATGATCAACATAATGCAAAACCAGTCTTGACATATGTGACACGCCACAAGTCTTTCTAAGCAGGTCTGTAGGCTGTCCATCAGGGGAACTGAGGGAGAATTGCAGCCCCTCAGATGTAATCACTGGTGGGGAACACACACACACACACAGCTGAATTAGGTGACTGTGCGTTACATAAGACTGCAGTGCTGGGTTTGCCTCCTACGCAGTGAGTTGGATTGACTGTAGATGATTAGCTGTGCCACAGACACACACACACGTGCTGTACCCACTCACTTGGCCTACACTCGCTCATAGACATTAGCAAAACAACTGTGGGCGGGAAAATGGAAGCACAGCACTGGTACATGGTACACACACGCACACACACACGGAACATTGCCCGCTGCTTATCACTTACCGTGACAGCCTAAGTGTGCCTTGAAGACAACATGACAAGAGAAGTGCTTACAAAAGAAAATAAAGTTAAAAAAAATGTAAAAGCCTGCATCGGAACACCCGCTTGATGCCTTGAACATTCTTTCAATACACCGTTCATACACTATTCATGTTCATATGTAACCATGTGGTTTCTGAACTTTATATATGGAACCTATACTGCTGGGTTAAAGCTAACTTTATTAATGTAATTTAACATCATAGCTCTAGAGTAGCCTAGAATAAAATACATTATTCTTGACCTATGAAACGACATTTTAAATCAGATATCAAATATGTTTTGCTCTAAAATAATGTTAAGTGCTTCTTGATGTTAACGTTTTTACACATGTATGTAGTAGTATGATGAATTGTATTTAATAGCCAAATGAGGCATGTTTCAAATGCAGCATGTATTCATGAAATCTGCGTTTATTCTGTTTAGTCCAGTTCTCCATTCACACATGGTATAAATGTAATATGAATGGTAATATGTATTTGATTAAGCCTTGCTCTGTATGTATGTCAATATAACCAGGAATATTAACCACAAACAAGTCAAGTACATTTTATTTATATACTGTAGCCCTTAATCACATTAGTCTCAAAGGGCTTTACAAGCCCAAATGTCACATAGAAACCTGTCAACTTGAAGCTTGAAAGTTAACCTGCTCCTCCCCCTCGGGAGGAAAAACTTCAAGTAACCTTGGGAAGGGGCCACAGAGGATGGAATCAACCCTTCTAGGAGAGTTAAGATGTTATCAGTGTCAAACTTGCAATTATACATTGAATGAAATGTGTCACATTATGTAGTAAATAGCTAACATTGTATGTACAGTATAGTGGTCAGTCAAATGTAATATTGACAGATGCCACAGAGGGATTTGTATCATCTGTATAACATTTTCAAATAAGCATCCTTTTAACATAGTCATACCACAACATGCTAAAACAAATATATATTTTATGTTTCAATAAATTATATTGTCAACATTAACTTTAGATATAAAGTAATGTTAGATCACACCTATTTATCACACCTATTTATATAATCTTTTGGCCTATTTGCTGTCCATGCACGCACGGTTTGGTATCAAAAGTGAAACCAAAGAACTATGCAATGCGATTATATAGCAGGTGTTACATTTATTTAGTTTAGTCACCTGCCCAGTGTCTGTGTTCGGTGATGCGCTCCTGGTGCCACATCTTTGGGGGTCTGGGGTATGTTGGTGTGTAGGCTCGTTCTGTCAATATCTTCGGGGTTCCATTCTCTGACTAAGATTAAGGTGGCTGGGGAGCGGGTCTGGGGTCCCTGTTTTTTTTAATATTTTTTCTTTTTTTATATATTGTATTGTTTTTACTCATTTTGTATTGTTTTTATTGATGTTGTAGTGTGAAGCACTTTGTGTTACACGAATTTGCATGAAAAGTGCTATATAAATAAAGATTGATTGATTGATGAACGCTACACGTCGTCTTTGTTCAGCTTGCATATAATGAGGTTTGGATGGATGCTGATGTAATGATATCTTGTCTCCGCACTTTTCTCTGTCTACTGACTCCAAACATCAAAGGCTTGTGCCTGGTCCTGCTCACACAACTTGGTTTCTAATCCTTTAGTCTTCCTCTTATGCATTTTCATAATAATGGCATTAGGCTTGCATCTGCATAATGTGGGTCTGCATTTGGAAGTGACAGACTCAGATGGATGTTTGTTGCGGAGTTGCTCATAAATCAATGACATCCTGTACTGGAGTTACATCAACTTTGTGCTTGTTTCCCAGTCTACATTGTCACACTACACCAAACGCTAACACTTCACTGCTATTCATTTCTAGAGAAGTGATGTGGTGGTTTCAGCCAGATGATTGAGCAATGCTTAACACACACAGTATCCATAAAATAAACTGATAGTATACTTAAACTTAATATTATATTAGATTCAGCTACAGCTAAAACCCCCTATTCTCACCACTTTTCAGGTCTGTAATTACTGGGAGTCATGTTCTGCTTCCTTTTGATTGGTTCAGGTGCTGATGTCATCTCCAGTTCAGTTCTGCCCAACTACAACACACAGAGCGAGATCTATCCATCCATCCATCCAGAGAGAGATAGAGAGAGAGGGGCATATATATGCGGGAGGAACCTGGACACATACAGGGACTCCACAGTAAAGTGTCTTTCTTTCTGAACAGGAAGTTAGAATCAATCCATGACTTGGCCGCCAGTCTTTCAGGTCCACCACCACTAATACCTTTCACACACACACACGAGAACAATGTCTAACAGTTCTAGTCTACATGACAGCCTTAGTGCCATGGCAACCATCAGCCTGACACATAGCTCAGCTGTCACGCCATTTTCTTCCGCCTTCTCATCATAACCTTGCCATGGCAACGGGTAGTGAAGTAAGGATTTGATACAGAATAAAAACATGTTGAGCAAGCCGTTTGTTAATTAGCATTGAATGTATTGAAGCTACAATATTGATCATAGTTGTACTCAACATAAATATTATGTTAGACCATAATACTGTCTTGAGAATAATATTGAGAGGTGAATCAAAATGTTCTCTAAAGATTATTAGCTTGTGTGAATAAAGGGTAACTAGCTTGATATTGACCTTTAGTACAGTGCTTAGTACAGTACACCTACAATCAATTTACATTTTGCAGTAATGTAGCCTAATAAAAAATGTATTTAGTTTTATATATATTCTGTGCAAACGTTCTACTTTAACATGCACAATGAGAAGTGAAATAAATTGCACTGTAAGAATAATTTGTTTATTAATAGTAAATATTGTATATTACATGTATCCTGCTTTATGTAAAATGTGCCTTCAGTACTTCAAACTTTAGTTTAGTTTGTTATGAACCATTGAGTCTCAGGTCAGTCTGTACGAGCTTCCAAATGAGCCTCATATCAGGGTTTTCGCCCCACAGACATTTCAGAATCGTTCCATACAGTACTGCTTCCATAGCAAGATAGTTATAATGGCAATTTGCCAATGATAACTGTTTTAGTTGCTGACTATAAGCATTACCTCCTTATTCCCAGCATATTATCTTAAAAAGTAAAAATCCACTTTCCACTTAAGTATTCAGATGCTGACATTTGTGATACAAGTTTGTCATATTCTGCCCAAAGGCTTGGCATAATAAAGCTGGATAATAGCAATTAAAAGAAGCTCTTGCATGGTACAATCCATTAGGTTCTATACTGATGTCTTTGTGATATGAATGTACATTTTTATTTTTTAATAGTAAATTAATGAGTCATTAACCAGACTAGATGTATAATCCTGTACAGGTAAATATGACCCATAATACAGTAGGCTTGATCCTGATGTACAACCATCATGTTGAAGTAGCATATCCAATTATCCAGACACCTGCAGATCAACATACGTATGCAGTCTGAAGAAACAACACAACCTCTAGGCCTGTCTCCATGTGAAACTGCAATGGGATGTGTGTGTGACTGCAGTCATAGTTGCTGGGATAGAGCTGCAGTTGGAGCTCCCACATGTTGTATGACTGATACTGTATGTCAGAGGTATAGGCATGCTCACTTTACTCACATGTACATCAGTAAGTCAAATAAGGATCACAGAGTTGGGCCAAAGCGAGAGGACGTGAGACCGAAAGCCGGTCCGAGTGTCACTTCTACACGGCTTGAAGCTTGAGACTGCCTTTTCAGACACACTCCATCTAAGTTCACTGAATAGGGAACATCGCAGGTTGCACTGCGCAAAATGTCACATAATTCTGCTGTCACGTGTCTCCGCTGATGAGAACGGGCAGCCATTACACGGCGTGCTTTTGAGTCGCAAGGCCAAGCGTCATCGCAAAGTGGGAAAAAATGGTCTGGGTAACAAGGAGCTTGGAGAGAAAAACTTCTCACAAGGAAGGGATAATGTGTCATCTGTGGCATTAAACCTAGAAAACAACTAATTCTTTTAATAGCATGTGAATTGAGCATTTTTTCCTTCAATTATAAAGCCTTATATTTACTAAATTAACAGACAGGGCTCTTTGCCTCAGAAGCAATAATGCATCTATATTGATAGCCCGGTTGTCTATAATACACTATTGAGAAGCACATCTCATTGAAGCACTGAGCCCTCAAGGAAACAGAAGCAGATCCAGACTGAATGAATGAAAAAGGCAAATTATATACCTACCTGTACAATAGATGTGCTCTTATATTACACAACCACTAATTGTACTACAGAATAATCTGGTGTGCGTTCTGTGTCCTACATACACGAATAGACATCTCAGCACGGTTTACTGCACGTGTGACTTATGAAGCTTGTGGACGTGTTATGTGGGGAAGGGAAGGTGTATTCATGGTCAGGGCCTGTGGATCCAGAAGAACACAGTACAGGCAATATGATAATCATATATTCACAGTCTGGTCATCTTGTCTCTATTGCAACAGCCTATATCTGCCCACACGCGTATATGTGCAGTAGAGTATATCTACCTGTTACTAGTACCAGGTTACTGGCATACGATGGATGTTAGTTCCATTTGTTCAAGTGTTCTGATCAAATGGGAGCCATCAGTGATTCATTACATAAAGCAGTGTATTAGAAAGATGGATAAACAAAACAGAAACCCTCATCACTGCCAGTTCTGACCTAGCATGAACTAGTTCAAGTCCCAGAATGCCTGCATGTGTGTAACTAAGAACCAAGTGTCGTTCAGTCCGCGCACGGTGCTGCACCAGCAACAAGATACTTTTTTCATGCCAGGTGTAGTCTTTCTCCAGGTACACTTATGTGGCTTCAACAAGCTGTCTGTGGACACCATGCATACAGGTACAAAACAGCCGTATTATCAAACACATGCATATAATGGCCCTCAATGTTAAATATTTACTTATTCAATGTTATCCTCTCAAAGTGATGTATGGCTATGTAGAATAACATGTATTGTTTACGTGTATAATATCTGAGCACAATTCAGTGTTTAACTTCCAGTCATCATGAAAGCCCTCGTTTGACGTACGTTCAGTCCCACCAGCCGTGCACATCGCACATGCCAAGAGTCCTCACATCATGTCATCATGTGTGTGCGTTTGCTGCAGACATCCTCTTTTGAAAGTCTATGCCACACTTCACTGTGATCATTGGGTGCTTCTGAACGCACTACTACTGTGCAGCTTGAACATGGCTGTGGGAGGGGACATATGAAGAGAAGAGTGCCAGCCAATGAGCATTAAGAGGCACAAAGGCATGTGCTCTAAGAGTGTCAAGCAACATTTCTGTAAGGATGAACGAACCATGATCATGCTGGCACACATTCAGGAGCATTCCTCTACAAATGTTATCAACATTCCCCCACCATACATTACAATATACTGTATGTAATCTAAATTCAGGCAGACCTGATGCTATACTGTGCATGCTATTGACATACCAGTAACATAATTCTACATACAGTATGAATGACGAAAACACAGCTAACAACAAATTAGTAATACTACAGTCAAATAGCCTGCATTTGCAGTCATACCAGTAAATCATTACTAACATAATACATACACTGCTAATATACCTTTCAAATATACTACACCATAATGAGTATCCAATGATTCATCCTCAAATATTAAAAACAAAACAGTTGTTATGACAATATTTCAGCAGAAGATACTTTCATCACACACATAAGCACAAATAAGACCATGGCACAATGACGCACACACACGATCATGTGGATATTTTGTTTCCATTACAGTCCTGCAGCTTGTAGCCGTCACCAACTAACGAACCCTCTCGGCACACATAACGCCCATATGTCGCACGCTTGCCCTCGGGTCTAATTGGAGGCGTCCAGAATACACCCCCACCTCTCAAAACAAACATCCCAATATCAATACCACAACACAGTCATTTCCATTTTAGTGACTGCCGTACAGTAGCTCATGCCGTTTGGATCTATATCTTATGATAACACAATAGCAAAGCTTTCTAAACTTTTGAATGTGTGCGTGTGTGTTTGTGTACTGTATGTGCGCGCGTGTCCATGCGTGTGTCGTAATGGACCTACCTGAGCCAGAATGGGGAAGTGATAAAGAAGGAGGCAGAATATAGAGAGGAATGGTGTCTGTGTGTACGCCTATATTCCACACTGCATCTCTCTGCCTGTGTGGGTGTGGAGGGAGGTGTATGAGGAAAGGGGGCTGGTATGGAAGGCAACCAATAGCAGAGCGCTTTTTGATTAACACACTCGCACACGAAAGCACTCTTCAGGGATGATGTGCACACGCACACGCACACACACGGAAGCTGTTTTTCTCTCTCTCTCGCTGCTTCTGTGGCAATATGGACGGTTTTCATTTGAAGTTTGTAAATGGCATTCATTAGTCATTAGTTCAAGATCATGTCTTCAGAGACTCATGTAGTAGATAACTTGGAATATTGGATCACTGTGGAAATTAAATCCAACTGCATTGTTGTCATAATCTTGACTTTCAGCTGACCTTGGGGGAGATACACTGCAACATCTCAATCAAATAATATTACTGCATACCAAAGTATTGAATATGGCTGTCCACAATATGCACATTAATATCAGCTAACCAGAACATATAAAGTATGGTTACCAGTGGGTGTAGTGCATACGGCATAGAGTGAAGCAAGCAATATCGCTTCAATTTTCTTTACCTGGTTCACCTCATTTACTAACCTCATAATTTTATAGTGATGCTACTTTGTCAAAAGAAAAATATCAAAGCCAAAGCACAGTATAATAGCGCTTACTGTACACATTTGTGCTAGCTAAATTTTTTTAAACATGATATTCTCATACATGCCAGTTTGATAATAGTAACAGTGAACTTTTAAACCCTTGACTTCTGCTACCTGCAATACAGTAATATACAGTACATGCGTGTAGATTCCAGGGGGGATGCAGGGGATGTGTCCCCTTCAATATTTAGAACAAGTGTATTTGTCCCTCCAATTAAAACGCAATGGTACCGCCTGGCGGTAGTATAATAGGTTATATCCAAAATGTTGCTAAAATGTGTAGTAGACTATTATTGTTTCAAGCCTAGATTATCTCAAAACACAATTGATTTGAATATGCAGAAGGTTTTGAACATGAGCATATCAACTATGTCCAGGGGTTAATACATTAATTAAAATGAATAAATTGACATGAATGTTTTGTCACATGCATATTTACTTCTTCCAAAGAGGACAGAAGAGTAGGTTGAAATAATATGAAATAGCCTATATCTACCAGATAAATTGAGATATAGTTTGATAACCCTTACTGC
>JAODOY010037817.1:0-20828 GCA_025399855.1 Forbesichthys papilliferus
GAGCTGCAGGCCTATGTGCTAGAAACAAAGGCGATGGGGGAGAGCCACACTGGAGAAAACATTGCGCAAAGACTTGGAGAGGTGGCAGACTTTTTTGAAATCCCCAATTTTAAAAGAGTGGCCATTGTTCACGATAACGCAAGAAATATGACACTGTGCACAGAAACACTGCGTAAACACCCGGAGAAGTGTCCGGAGGGCGTCTTAATGTAGGTCTTAAGATAATTCATTAACAACAACTAACGAAATAGCCTAATGAAAACAAGCTGTGGGAAAAATATTTTCGTTAACATAAATTAAATTTAAAACGAAAACAAGAAAATACATTAAAACTAAGCATTTTCGAAAAACTCACACTAAACTGAAGTCGGGGGGAATTTATTTGCAACGGCATTCTGATTGGATTGTAGGCTATTTAACCGTTTTGCCTTTGGGCTTACTTTAATTGTAAACTTAAACAACGAACATGGCTGACGTTAATGGTTGTTATTATTATTATGAATAATTGAGTGTTTTGTGTTTTTGAGAACAGTATTCGAATACTCGTTCGGAAATACCAACGAGTATTCGAAGCATGTAAAATTGTATTCGGGCCAGCACTAGATGGCACACTTTTTTGTTTTCCTGTCTTTCATGCTTTAATGGATCTATCTACCACAAATGACTTTGTTATAAAAAAGTTTAGTATTTGTGAAGTATGTCACTTAATCTTTCCTGTATGAATGAAGTTTGCTTGAGTGCCATTTTGTGTGTGCGTGTGTGTGTGTATTAAAGTGAATCTAATATTTATATATATATTTTTTTTTTTTTTATGGTCTACAATATTGAACTAAATGCACAGGTTTCTGGTTTTGAATGGGTTCTGTGCAAAACTGCTAATGTCAATATATTGTGAGCTCAATGTGTTAAGATTCATGGTAGGAAATGAATGCTAGCCACTAGTCCATGTTTGGGGAACATTGGTTTCCTTCCCTGATTACATTTAGCTTTTCTGTGACTGAGACAATAATGCAAGTGGATCCGTCCTCAAAGTATAACTGTCAAAGCGTTCACTTCTCAGGGGTATGGGCAAATGGCATATTCATGCTTTTGAGTTGCTCAGGACATTTGTAGTGGGTATTATTCGTAATGCTAATGTTTTGAGAAAATTGCTTGTCTAGATGTCTAGAACACAATGCACTTTATTATTGGAAGGGTTTCAGAGTCTCATTAATGGAGGTTGGGAGGTGAACTTAATTATTTTGTAAAGAATTTTTAGTGTCTTGATGCAAATAAAATAATTCTTATAAACAAATGTGTGGTGTGTTACCTTTTTGAAGGGGAAAAAAATTAATAATGTGTGTGTGGGTGTGTGTGTGTATATATTTTAAAACATGCTAGGGATGGTCGTTATTTTTAAAACGACTCATGAATGACAGACCAAACTAGTTCTGATAGATGTAGAGTGTGAAATAATACCTGTTGGAAAAATCCTGGTTTCGCATCATACTACAATATTGAACAAGATTGCCATGGAGCTAGTGAAAACCATATCAATTGATACATATTTACTGATGGCTATGAGTAAAGCCAGATATTTGTATAACTTTGCTCTGGTTAATCTTGCAGTCATCAGATTCAACACAATGTTGCTCTACTGCTGCAATAGTAGGCTGTCACCTGGTGGTTGTGTAGGATGTGAAAATAAATACATTACTGAGCAGCAGTGTGGAAAGTAAAAAGCAAATTCATACGCCGGCCTATACAAATGTTAAGCAAACTATGTAAGACACTGTATATTAAAGTTAGCTGCTGCAATATCTTTTGCTGTATAGATCTAAAAAATATATTATGGATGGGAGTTATGTAATGTGAAAATAATAGTTTTACAACTCTGAGGATTATGGACATAATTGTATTATGTATTAATTTGAATGCCAACAAGTGTTCCTCAATATGGCGTAGGACTATATATTTTTTTTACTTGTTTAAAACTGAAAATGTCTTCTCCAAATACATTTATTACAGTTTCACTGATTCTTGTCAACCCTGTTACTTCTGCTATCACTAGATGTCACCAAACCTTATTCACAAACAGCGTGGCGGAAGTACTTCCTAATTTCATCGGGGTCATATACTAGCCAAGATGGCGATACACATTTCAAGGTGTAGAGCTTGGAGTTGTTTTCAAAGGTAATACATGCTTTTTTTCTCGCTTAATATATGTTTGAATTGAACGCCCCGAAAACACAGCTGTTTTCATGTGTATCTACAGCTTGTTTTCTAGAGCCAGATACATTTTCCTGTCCGGTTGTTTATCCGTTACGGTACTAGATACAGTACGGTAGCATACTGAACAGGTGTTACGCCTAATTCTGTGTCCTGCCGAATTCAGTGACCCTTTCGAACGTGCGCATGCGCCACCTAAATCATGTACAATCTATCAGTGTGTGTGTGAGTGTGATTTCTCGTGCACTTTTTGTGTCTCTCTCCCGAAGTGTTTTAGTTCGGGGAAGGGTTACTAAAAGGTTAGCTATATCGATGGTGGTTTGCTCTGCACAAAGCTTGTGATTTTAGCTATTTCTGACTAAAAGGTGAATATAATATACTTTATCTACACCAGCCTCGTCGTTTTAAGCTTAATTGATGTCTAGATATTTCTGAAATATTATTTATAGCTCTATCGAACTATTGCATGCATTTTCTGCTTTATTTAACATACTTAGTTTCGAAAGGTCACTGAATTCGGCAGGACACAGAATTAGGCGTAACACCTGGACGTTTCTGGATATAATGTATGCAGACATATCATGATATAAATTGTATATGAAATATGTTTGTACATGTACATTTTATGTGGGTCTATAAACATTTCGTGGCATATGAGAATTTTGCACAGAAAACCACAACTACATGATCTGTATCTTCAACTGATTTTTTTCCCATGTCTGCTTCTAGCAGGTGGAGACCCTGATTAATTGCATAATTGTGAAATATGTATGTAAACGTGCATTGTTTGTGGGTGCATGTGAAACATTGTGTGTAGACCATGCACCCATTTTGCACTGGCCTTTAAAAATGTTATACAGAATGTTATAGACAGAATGATTTGAATTTGATTTCATTTAAAGACTATTTATTTTAGGGGATGTGAAAAGGGACAAGGATTGTAACTGCTTCACGTCTAATTGACTATGACTGTTAGATTCATGTTTTTTCATTTATTGTGGTGCGGTAATTGAATGGTGGACATGGTGTGTTTAAATGTATGTGGACTTTTTAAGATGCCCTCTTGGTCAGGTCTCTTGTAAAAGAGATTTACATCTCAATGAGTCTTTTACCTGGTTATATATATATATATATATATATATATATATATCTTCAACTGACTTATTTCCCATGACTGCTTCCAGGAGGTGGAGACGCTGACGGCCCACTGGAACCTGGCCATTAACATCGCAGGCTTCGCCGTGGGGCTGCTGACCTCGACCCTGCTGGGCTCATGGAGCGACGTGGCCGGCCGGAGGCCCGTCCTGATCCTGCCCAGCGTGGGCCTGGCCCTCCAGGCGTCCGTCTACCTGCTGGTGATGTACCTGAAGCTGCCCGTGGTCTACTTCTTGCTTGGCCGTCTGCTCAATGGCCTGCTGGGCGACTTCTACGCCATCCTGGCGGGCTGCTTCGCCTACGTGGCCGACGTAGGCGACGGGGCGTCGCTCACCTTCCGCGTTGCCGTGCTGGAGGCCTGCCTGGGCGTGGCCGGCATGCTGGCTAGCGTCGTGGGCGGACAGTGGCGCAAGGCGCAAGGGTACGGTCTGCTAGTTTGTATGGGTCGCGTTTCACATGCAGTAGTGTGCCTTTGTCTCTAGTCTCATCCTTCATCAGCACTACAACACCCAGGAGACTGTCTCTAGTCTCAGCCTTTTCATCAGCACTACAACACCTAGGAGACTGTCTCTAGTCTCAGCCTCTAACTTAATCAGCACTATGTTACCTAGGAGACTGTCTCTAGTCTCATCCTTCATCAGCACTACAACACCCAGGAGACTATCTCTAGTCTCAGCCTTTTCATCAGCACTACAACACCTAGGAGACTGTCTCTAGTCTCAGCCTCTAACTTAATCAGCACTATGTTACCTAGGAGACTGTCTCTAGTCTCATCCTCTTCCTTCATCAGCACTACGTCACATAAGAGACCGTCTCTAGTCTCACCCTCTTCATCAGCACTACGTCACATAAGCAGCTATGCTGAACGTCATGCATATACCTCTAAGCTTGCCAGCACTTTCAGAAAGTGAGGAAGTTGATTTTCATTGTCATTAGCATTGAACCCTCACTCACAAGTCTTTCTGGTGCAACATTGTAGTTCACTGCATTATTTACTCATTTCAGTTTTTCCACGCATTTTAAGCAGTGACCGCAGCCTACTTATTTAACATATTTACAGATGTGTCGTTACGTATTCCTCAGTGTAAGTTAAATGTCCTACTTGGTCATTAAGTTACCTAGTAACCTCGTCCTCCATGGTAATCAAAATACCTCTACTGTCAAGCAGTAGGTGGGTCCTGACTTTGAGACTAAACACTGGCCAACTGTGTCATGAGTCCTGACACGATTGGCCAGTGTTTAGTCTCGCAGAGCCTGCCTTCACATACGTAAAGTCTGGGACACAGCGCTGGTTATCTACCCACCCATACATTCAGTCATCCATCCACAAATCCACCCATTCATTAACCAACCCATTCATCCAGCAAGATATTCCTCCATCCATCCATTCACCCACCCACCCACTCATCCCTCTATCCATCCACTCACCCATCCATCCCTCCTTCAGGTACATCAACCCGTTCTGGCTGGTGCTGGCCACCAACGTGGCGTCCGCCCTGTACGCCTACCTCTTCGTCCCCGAGTCCATCACCCCCGACCCGGGCGCCAGGTTCCTGTCCACCCGGCACCACCGGGCCATCTGGAGGCTGTATACGTCGGGGGGCCGTAGCCACCGCCGGGCGGGGCTGTGGCTGTACGCGCTGTGCTTCTTCGTGGTGCTTACGGTCCACAGCGGCACCCGGGAGCTGCTGGTGCTCTACCAGCTGAGCTCCCCGCTGTGCTGGGGCCCCGAGCTCATCGGCTACGGGTCGGCCGCGCTGCACATGGCCTACCTCAGCAGCCTGCTGGGCCTCAGGCTCCTGCAGCGCTGCCTGAAGGACCCCTGGGTGGCCGTGGCGGGGCTGTGCTCCAACGCGGCGGGGCTGGTGGTGTTCGCGGTGGCCGACACCACCGCGCTGATGTTCGCAGGTGAGGGAGAGCCGGCGAGGGCAGGCCGGTTGGAAGCAGCGTTTCTCAACCCCGGGACCCGCTGCGCTGCATGGTTTTAGATGTCGCACTGCTCCGACTTTGACAGACCGTCCTGCACCTCGCGAGCTTCAGTTTAACTTCACCGTGAGAATCAGTCTGGAAAACCATAAAATCCTTGTGACGGAATCAGAGTAGCAACTGATCTAACTGATCAGTGTTGTACTGATAGATGTGGGCGCGGTTTAGGTGCCGACAACAAAAGAGACTACGAAAAACCAAAACAGATGGATCATCCAATCAAATTAAGTATTTTTTGAAAGCGCCTGCCCATGGACGGCTCCTCAGATGGACTGGTGTCTAACAAGTACATCCAGTATGTCAGGTTAGCTCCAACACACCTTCACACATTCAAATGAATAGGTCGCCATCAGGCTTCTGCTGAGATGGTTAATCTTTCTTTTATGTGAATCAGGAATGTTGGAGCAGGAAGACATCTAAAACACACAGGGCAGCGGGTCCTCAGGACCAGGGTGGAGAAATGCTGGGTTGGATAATTCCACCGTGGTTGTAAAGCTATCCAATGTTTTTCCTGCTATACAGCCACGGAATATGTATATGTAATTAATATGTAACGTACAGTATGTTGTGTAATGTACAGCTGCGTTAGCACCGATGACTTGCTGCCGTCATTATTCTAACAGAATGATGTTAGAATGATGTTTGCCAACTCATTGGTTCTCAAACTTTTCAGCTCGCGACCCCCAAACTTCCAGTGCCAGAGAGATAGCAACCGCCAGGAGTGGTAGAAACAGCAATGATATTATTGTATAGTATTTTGACATAGGCTAGTAGCAGAATAAATAATTTAGTGTACCAACCGGTGTAATTTTATTTCTGAAAATCATCTTGTGACCCCTCCTGTGTCTCACGACCCCCACTTTGAGAACCACTGGCCTAACTGATGAATGGCATGTTCAGTTATTGAATAACGTGCGCGTGTACTTGTCACTTTGGATAAATTGTTGGTAAATGCTGTAAATTTAAAGCTTTCTTACTTGGCAGATGTTAGAATCAGCTGATTTAGCAGACGCCTTGATCCTATATGACTTACTGCATTACAAGGATGTGTCCAGATGTAAATGAGTGTCTCCTGCCATCTGTCAGGCTACGGGCTGTGCTTTCTCTTCATGACTGGAACCCCGGTCATCAGGTCCAAGATGTCCAAGCTGGTGGAGCCGTCAGAACAAGGTCAGTCACGGGTCACATCATTTGATACAAATGTAAAGGTACAACCCCAATTCTCCAAAGAAGTTGGGATAGAGAATTGGAAACACATTGTGACGTGTGTGTATACCTTGTAAACAAGTTGCATAAACCAATTGTGAAACTACTCACTCAAAGTCTTTTTCTGTTCTGACACATTTAATAAGTGTGAGTAAAGGGCATATGATGTTAAAGGCTACAGTGGTAAACACAACAGTCACAACTTTTGTTTTTTGGAGTATTTTGCAGCAGCATGTTTTAATTAGTGTATACTTTCAGTTTTCATACAATTACATTCACGTGGTGAAACATCACGTGTTGTTGCATTGTTTACAATATAGTAAACAGGGAATCGTATTTTCAATCACTAATTTGAAAATTTGAAACTTTATTTGAGAGGAACGATGCAATTTAACATCGTTCCAGTACGAGCCTGGGACGAGAGGAACGATGCAATTTAACATCGTTCCAGTACGAGCCTGGGTCTTATGTGTCACAGAGTTTATAGTTATTGCTAATTTTCAACTCTTATCCCTAGTTGAATTATATATTGCACCTGATGTAGTGACATGGACAAGTACTGCAGAATGTGTTATAAATTATACTTCTTTAAAACGTTTCTCACATTTATAACAGACACTAAGACTAGCTGTATGTCTAGTGTATTGTAAATGCATAACCCGATGACGTGCTGCTGGCATTATCCTCCTATCAGAATGTTGGTTGCTACGACAACTAGTGTACGATCTCTGACAAATGTACGTCGCTATGGATAATAGATTCAGCTAAATGCTGTACACGTGAATGTTATGTATCCAACCATGACATTAGATGAGTAAAGATAGTCTAGTCTCGGTTTTCCGAAAAAAAGAATTTGGAGCCCCATATGTCAAAAATGTGAATAAAAGTATTTTAGTTTGTGCACTAAATATTTTGCGCGCAAACCATTTTTGGAGAAATAAGCTGTTCAAATGTATATTAAGCCTATGAGCGGTCCGGTCCATTCCACTTTCTCAATAAGATTATAATAATGATGCACAAACAAATGCAATTAAGTTCAAAATGATTTTAACAGACTTAAATTACTTTAATTGGGTGCTGAGGACATCACACCATTCCAAAAAATGTAATGATTTCTCTAAAACTGTTTGTGCACGTAAAATAAAAATGTTGTTGGCAAATGTGCGGTGCCAACGTGACGAGGTTTACTTAACTAGACGTCCTCTCCCTGGCCAAGGTGCTCTGTTTGCATCCGTGGCTTGTGTGGAGGGGCTCTGTGGGCTGGTTGCCAGCGGGCTCTTCAACTCCCTGTACCCTGCCACGCTGTACATCATGAAGGGCTTCACATTCCTGTTTGCAGCCGTGCTCCTGGGGATCCCCGCTGGGATCATTGGGTGAGTGACACTTCATGATGTCGTTAACCAAATTTTCCATTTTCATGATCAATATCGTGCACCCCTAGTTCCCACTTGATGCAGCTGTAACATGTGATGGTCTCTCTAGGACCCTGGAGTGTCGAGACCAGAGGAGAGCGAACCGAGAGATGGCAGCATCCTTGCAGTAGCACTGTGATGGTCAAGGTGTCAGGGTCAATGTTCAGAGCCATGTCACCCAGGTGAACTAGTGTGAGACCACAAAGGACCAATCACTGACATTAATTAATATCCTTTTTAATTGCTGTTCATATTAAAAAAGCCCCACTAAAAAGACACCAACTTCTATGCAGTTTTTACTAAGCAGTCAGTTAATACAAGTCTTCCAAAAGAGGAAGAAATGGCTCACAGACTAGGTCACTTCACCGCAATGTGGACACATACTGGAGGACAACACGCTTACTCAGTAAATGTGACAGCCAGTTCATTCAGCCTCTGTTCAACAAGCCTCAGCCATCCTAAAAACAGTGCCCTCTATCTGCCAGCTAAGTTACAAGCCACTACCAATTACTTTACACCCACCACCCCTAGAGAACTCCCCTATCCCTCAAACACCAAATAGCTCCACGTAAGGCTCATGCCACAGAGCTGCCAAAAGCACCCTAAATAGCTCAAAGGGGGTATATCATGTACTGTATTGTATACAGGCTGCTACATACATGAGCTTTAACTCTAAATAACCTTGTAAAGAAAGTAGAAACTGCTACTGTGAATTCATCCATGTAATGGGTCAGATATGATTTGATTGCACTGAGCTGCAGGAGAAACTGTGAAACAAGTCATTGTACAGATAATAAAAGCAGGGATGTCAATAATTAATAGAAAACTGCCATTTATAATAAAATTGCTAGTAGTGTAATCTTTAACACCTTAAATGTAATGGAAATACAGTATTTGCAGGGTGATCGTGTTAGGTGACAAAGTTGTATAAGTCATGTTTTACAGATAGGCTTATACATACTAATTGTTAAATAATTTACACTATGTTTAGGTGTTTGTTTCCATTTTTAATGTATTGACAACATATTTTTCAGTGTCTTGGCGGCCTTGTAGACAGACAATGAAATGGAGGAACCGACATGCTACCAATGTTTTATGAGTTTCTGTAACAAATGTATTGCAACATAATGTAATTACACACAAGGATATTCAAGAAAAGTATACTGTACACTTTTACAACGGTTTGAAGCATCCCACGGTGCAGGTCTGGTTAATTAAATAACAGCATCGCTTAAGGCTGGGTACTGTGGGTCAGGGGTAGGGTTATGTTAGCTTCACTGTTTGTACACAAGTCATAACATACATAATGTATCTAACACAAATGACGTGACATCACGCTACTGTACGTAAAATGTACAAAATTAAAAAGATTATATTTAAAACGTTCAATGGATAACTACACACATTAATAACATTGCACTCACCCAAGTTCTTGTTTTCCTGAGTACAAGGCAGAAGGCAAATACCGGCTTACACAGGGCATGAGCTGCGCAATGCCTGTAGTTCAATATGCAGTCTGAAATGCATTGGTATGACAGGTAGTGTTATTGATATTATATGGAAGCCATGGTCCTCGGGTTAGACTGTCACATGCTCTGGGGCTAGGAGAGAACCGGCCACCGTGTCAAATGCTGTGTTTGACTACGTCTATCAATTCATTGTTGATGAATAACGAGTTATCTTTCTGTTCACTGGAGCACTGGCTGGCGCCGTCGATGGCGACAGGGCCGTCTGGTCGGTCCTGGTTCATCTTAAGAAAGCGGAGGATCTTGTCTATGGTCGCCTCCTGGTATTCGTGGGACCACCTGAGTTCACAATAGAGAGCCATGTAATCGCATGTTTGTGGAATACGATGTTGTAATAATTAGCACCACAGCGTAAGCAGAAAATACCCGTTGGTTCTTAGGAACTCACTTGATGCCATTGAATTTGAGAATGGATCTCATGTCTTCTGGCAGAGAATTGGGGTCGGGCCAGCTGAAGTTATCTGTGACGGGAACAATGTTCTTTTTGCCGTCCAAGGCTGTGACTATCTCCTGCAACAGTCAGTTGTAATTTTAGCCCACTGAACAAATGCTAATGCAGGTGAGCAGGTTTTACTGCTCAAAAACACCCATCCCCAAAAATGTAAATGTTTTGGACTAACAACCAGAACGTAAACAAAACTAGAAACACAAGATGAAAACGCAGACAGACATGCAGGCCTCTAGACAATATAGCGATGTAAATATCGTCACCTTATGCACCCAGTCCTTTATCGCGGTGTCGCCCATGCATTTGTCCAGCGCGTTAGCAGACAGGACCAGGATGAAGTTCCGGGCCCTCTGCACACTCTGGATCAGCTTGTCGGCGAACTTCCCCGCTTCCAGCTTCTCCACGTCTATGAAGACGCTAAACCCTCTGACCTGCAGGTGGACCTTGAGCAGACTGGAGAGGCAGGGGACAGTTCCAGAATGACACACAGTTCATCGACGTGACTTCTTTATACAATATAGGTTTGTATTATTGTTTTATTGTCACCTATTCACCTGAACAAATTCCTTTAATGTGTAAAAACAACTTGTAATTAAGCCCTTTCTGATTCATGTTCCGTGAGAATTATACTATGGTTTTGTGTGACATGGTATGAAGGCAGGGTTTGTCACTCGAGAATGCTTGCTAACCAAGCTCAAACAAAAAATTCCCCTCAGATCTTTCGGCATTGCATGCTGGGTAACGACGCAAGGCTACTGCCCTGTTGTTGCTTGGTATGTTGCTTTGTTAGAGCTGGCATGTCGGCAAGCGACATTCTAGTGAAAAGTTAAACTACGCAGCATTGGTGATGAAATACAAATATGAGAAGCCGATATCAAAAATTGAATGCTGTGACATGACCTCTAACCAGTCTGCGACTATGGTCATTTAATACTGGAGTGTGACCTGCCAATAAAAGTGCTGTTAAGATTAATTAATTTGGTTAGATCATCTGTCTCTCTGCTCCAACACACCTGATTCATATGAATGGGTCGTTATCAATTTGCAGAAGCCTGATAATGACCCAGTCATTTTAATTAATTTGTGTGCCTCATTTAGTATAATTCATTGTCTCATTTACCACCACACATTTGTGCCCACTATAACTTAATTATCTGCCTTTGGCTACAGCTCCATATTTAAACTGATAAGATATTGGCAGGGTCAAATAAGGTTTGGCAAATGAACATGGTCATGTTCAGTTATAATCGAACATTCAGTGGCTCTCATTTATGAAACGTGTGTACGATCACTTACACGCAAAGGTCGGCATTTATCAATCTGGACCGATTTGGACGCGAGCGGTGGCAACGATCAAAGCAAGTTTTCGAGTTATCTTACTTGCAGTGCAGCATAGTGTAGGTGGCGGAGAATTATCTGTGAGTTGTTCTTAGATTCTGACAGGCATTTAGGAGTAGATATGCTCACATATTTAAATATATGATGCCAAAATATATTTCGTAAAACCAGTGTAATCCGCAGGATTAAGCCTATAGCTGCATGCCAGAGAAAGTATAATTTTGGCCTGTTCAGCATAGCGCAGGTTAACGGTGTTATTATTTTATGATCCGATCAGACGTTGACAAGATTGCCAAAACAGCCTGTTCAGCAGCCCAAAAGGCTTTTCAGGTTATCCTTTTTTAAAGGCCAAGCACCACTTAAGCATCCACATATTCATGATCAACCCGTATCGGGTGGTTAAATATATGGCAGGCTATATATAGATTATATAATTTTGTAAAGCCAGTCTATCAGCGGAGGGAACAGAGCCATACACGTGTTGTGCATGACAGAAAGGTATTCGCAGGGTTCGTATAGCGCAGATTAACAGGTTGTTATGTGATCATCTGATAATGACAGAATATAGCCTTTGCCCAAAGAGCCCTATATATTTAGTGTTTCACTATGTTCAGGTTTATTTTTTTTAAGGGCAGACCACCATAAAATCTGATCTAAAACATAAAAATTGACAAATATATTAACTTCCCAATCTTTTAGGCTATTTAAATAGGCTCTGATAAATCGCTATATAGGCCTATAGTAGACTAATATGCTTATATTATTAAGGGTTTAACCGGCCAGGACAAAGTGTCACTTTATGAACGCATTACATGTCGTAAACTCTAGGCGCGAGGCCTCTAAATCCATAATATTTAAGGGCCACATTTATCAACGTGCAATCATTCTTGTTTGGCGAGTCACGAACTGTTTCATAAGTCACACGTGAGCGATATCGTACGATGAATTCTGCACTCGGGCCTGCGTTAGATTGATAAATGAGGGCCAATGTGTACAGTATGATGTGGAGGCTATAGTGAGTTTATTGTGAGGCTATGGAGTATGTCTTGTGTTATCTCATTGAAATACTACAATACTACATTTATTATTTGTGCTGGTAAAAAAGAGAAACTTGGCCGGTGGATTTTCCCTCCATTTACCGAGCACCTGGGCCAGTGAGTCGGAGCGGTACTTTTCGCACCCTGGCTGTGTTCACGGCCCACTCTCTGACCTGGCCAGCTGGGAGCCCGTGGTCCGGCGGTAGCTGATGAAGACGTCGGGGACGGGGGTCTGCGCGTCCAGGAAACTGGGTCCGGCAAGGCCGCCGCCACCACGTGTGGCCGCCAGGATCCTGGCGCGGTGCACGCTGTTCTCCACGCGGCAGTCGTCCCGGAGCTGCTGGTCCGTCAGGTTGTGCACGTTGTGGCAGTCCACGCCGGACTGCACCAGGCCGTAGGTGTACTGGCGGAAGCGCGGCTCCACCGCGGCCAGCCAGTCGGCCATATTGGTGGGGTCACACGTGGAGTAGTTGGCGTAGGTCTTCAGCACGTGCAGGTCTCTGAGGAACCTGAGAAGCAGCAGACAACAACACACACACACACACTATGAACAGATAGGTAGGGTCAGTCACTCTCGAGATTCAAAAACGCTTACTGCAGGGTTTCCACGGGTCCTTAAAAAGTCTAAAATACAATAATCTGAATTTTATCTTAATTGTGATTGGGACATGTCTTAAAAATGGTTTGGATAATGAAGTTAACATAATTTATATTCTTGTATAAAACTGTTTGATTACCGTGCTGAAAACCTTTGTAAGCATTGGCCTATTTACCCAATGTATTTAAATAAAAACAATTCATAGGTATAAGCCCCATAAATATACGGTACATATGTAATGATTTAAAGTAGTGTCATTTTGTGGGTGTCCTGGTTTTAGGCTATTGCTATTTTGTTGTGGTACACATCACATAGGTTGTATAACTTCAGAAGTGTCCGCCCACAGAAATATATACACCCACCCACAGCAATACATAATACATACATAAAACCGCCCACAGCAATGCATACACCTGCCTGCCCACCTCTTGCGCGTCAAGCCTGCACTCATGCCCAGATCAGTGCTCAGGTCCTGCTCCGTGATGTTCAGCAGAAGGTCCCCGTCCACATGGAGCTCCTGCAAGTGCGACGGGAAGACCGATGAAGACAACGCTGCGAAGAGGTTTCTGTTTTTGTAAATAAACATCCACATGCTATACAGCTCTGCGCTAAACTAGCGAGCTAGCTACCTGGAAGCGGCCGCAGAAGGAGCTGAAGCCGACCTGCTGCAACCACGTCTGCACCTCACAGTTCTTCCAGTTTGGCACGGAGGAGAAAATGCGCCGTGGCACCTCCTCTCCCATCATGCTCAGTGCCCGCTTGGCAAGGGCACACGCCGTGCCGTTGCTAGCGTACATGACGATCCTCTTGAGGCTCTGCACCGCGCCGATCTCCTGAAATATCTTTCAGAGAAACAAATGGGTTTACTGGAGTACAGTTACAATCGCCTTCCGATGCGAAATTCATAACCAAAGCCTCCTCCATCCCATCCTGCATCGCTAAGAAAACTATGGCCGATTGCAGCCCTGCGGGGTCACACACACACACACACACACACACACACACACACACGTCATTGCTGCTGATTGAGGCTGCGTATTTAGTTCAAAGTTCTGCGGCAGCAGACAAGTCTATTTGATTTATATAGCCCTTAATCACATTACAGTCTCAACGGGCTGTACAGCCTACATTTCACATGGAAACAACACCCCCTTAACCTGCGCCTCCCCCGAGCAAGGAAAAACCTCCATTAAAATCACATGGGAAAAAAAGGAAAGAAATCTTGGGAAGGGACCACAGAGGGAGGAATCCACCCCTCCAGGACGGTTAAGATGCAATAGGTGATGGTAGGCAAACCAAATTTAGCATTAATACTATGAATAATATGTTTCACATTGTGCCGTACTTAAGAACTTACACATCGGGAAGATTTAAAGCATTTTGTAAGTTAGTTCATTAACAGTGGTCTGTCAACTGTAGCATTACCAGACCAACTAGAATGTCTTTTGAACATACAGCGCCTCCCTGAGGTTTCTCCCAGCGCTGCACACAGAGTCTAGGGTGGAAAACGCCGGGCGGTACCTTGGTGTTGCGCTGCCGCGACTTGATGCACGTCTCCACGCACAGGTAGAAGGCGGCGATGCACTTCCCCTCCAGCCTGGCTCCGTCCAGCAGGGGCAGCAGCTGCTGGAGGTCCGCGGCCGTCCTCCCCTGCACGCAGTCGGCCCGGTCCAGCAGGCTGCGAGCGAAGTCGTCCGGGTCCAGCGAGGCGATGAAGGGCTCCACCAGCTCCAGCGTGCCCGACTTCACCACCTCCCTCTCCAGCTCCCGGTTGGCGGCCAGCACGGCCACCGCCATGCAGGCGTGGAAGCGGACCAGCTCGTCCTCCTTGGAGAAGGCCAGCGGGAAGAGCCACTCGGGCGCCTGCTTCTCGATCATGAGCCGCTGGCAGCGGTGGCCGCCGTACATGGCGCAGTTGGCCAGCGCCACGGCGCAGTGCCGCAGCACCGACGGGTCCGTGCCGCGGCACCAGAACAGCAGGGCGTCCAGGGCGCCGTTGGCGATCAGCTGGGCCGACGTCTCCTCGGCGTGCTTGAACATGTGCTCCAGGATGCCCGACACGCTGCGCGCCAGCTGGGCGTCGTCGTGCTGCCGCGCCAGGTTGAGGATGACGCCCAGGCCCATGCGAGCCACGTAGTCTCTGCCGGTGCACACACACACACAGCGCCCGGTAACATACAGTTAGATTAATACTACTTTTCTACTTCGTAATCCCTAGCCCACACACACACAACACAGCCCGGTTACCAGCCCCGGGTCATTTCCAGACCTTTCCCAGATATCTCTCTCTCACTAGCTTCCGGTCTATCTACTGTCCCATCTTCAAATAACAAAAAAAGAAAAAAGAGAAAAGATTACCACTTTCCTATCTCTGGCACGCACGCGCGCACACACACACACACACACACACACCCAGGTTACACAGTCCTCCATCACATGACAGTCCCATACTGTTAAATTATTACTACTTCTCTAGTACTTTGTTAAGGTATAGTCAGCTATAGTAAGCCAATTTACTAAGTTACTACTTAACTAATACACTTGTGAAATTCACCAAATTGAATTTGCTATTTTACCGTTTACCATTTGTGCTGAAAAAAAAAAAAGATCGGGTACTTCTACAACATGGCCCTGGCTCCGTAAACAGGACCACAAAAGAATTGTGCACATCCGCACACAAAAACAATGCCCTAGGTTTCGCAACGCATTTTAATGTGTGGGTCAAATCTCCAATTTCTGGGGTTTGAACATGAGCTTTCTAGAGAATGACTAAACCTGCCTTTAAATGTTAAAGTGTATATACAATATACACACTAGCCTTATTGGGCCACATATAACTGGTACTGGTACACACATAGCGCACACTCACATTAATCAACTGGTGTTAGTACTATATACCTGAAACACACCAGGCTTACAAGCAGGCACCAGTCAGAGTAAAGGAGACAGAGATATTCCAGCAGATGACTGTCATCATCAGGCAGTGTTAAATATTGAAATCATACTTAAAGACATACACTATTTGCTGTAGTGAATAAACCATTGAGGCACTACACTGGTCAATTGTTTCTTTACTAAACTGTATCTACAATAAAACCTATTTACATAACTGGTAAAACTAAGAATAGGCTGAAAGTAAATATGGTTACGGTGGTCGCATCTCACCTGAAACGGTGTGGGTTTAATCGCCACAATCACCTATTAGGTAAGCATTCTTGGGTCTAACCAGCACAGTACCGGCTGCTTAATGCTTGCATTACTCACAATTTAAGTGGCTTTGAATAAAAAGCCTCGCTAAATTACCTGATTAAATAATTCATTTGTGGACGCAGAGGCTACGCGTTGATTCACATTGAAAATAATAACACTGAACGCAAATAGGCATATATTTTATATTAAGTAGTTTGCATACCTGTTATCTGAAACCAGTATCTGCTCCAGCAGTTTCGCCGACTCGTATGTGAGGTCCACAGCAGGCGTCTGAAGCAGATTCAGGAGGATCTCTAGGCCTCCATCCAGACGTATTCTGTTGCATAGCTCCTCGGCCACCTGACGGCCCACAGTGGGCAGGATCCAAGCCTCCTCTACCAGCTGGAAGATCTCCGCGATGGCCGTGCGGGTTTTGTCCAATTCAGAAGTGTCTTTGGCAGTTTTCAACGCCCGTATGGACGTACGCAGCGGCGGTAGCGACGCGTCGAGAGCGGTCTGCACGTCGGCGTTGACGCCCGGTGAGACGGCTTTCGGCTCCGGCGAGCCGTTCCTTCGTGCCTGGAACCGGCTTACATATTCTGGGACTGTGAGCCTCTCTGTGCTAAACATAACGAAAAAATGTCGATAAAGCCTCCACGTTACGAGAATAAGCGTTAACAGCATACGGGTAAGGGATATACAGTAGCCTATAGGGCCCGAAGTAGGATAAATGAAACCAGTGTGACGAAGCAGAGGTTAAGAAGCAGTTTTATTTACATCCAACCTCAAGCATAAATCAAAAGTGACAGCTTTCAAAAAATTGCGTGAACTCTCTCCGATGTGATCTCAACAAATAGACGAGAGAAAAGACGTTACCGTAATCATCCAACACTAAACGTTTCTGCTTCATGAACACATAAAACAGCACAAGTCTACTGTACTCTGGCTCTAAATGATGCAAGACCCGTCACAAAGCATTAGGCCCAAACAGCAAATCGACGCTTTTCAGTGGGAAGCAACTTAAAAACAGCCGTTGTCTGCCTGGTTGCTAGTTGACGTTAATAAGATTGAGACAAAGACAGACGCGCTATTGTTTAAATAATCGACCACACCAAACAATCTACATCTAGTTATCGACGTTACAAGTGCGTATCTCTCGAAAAATACAATTTCATTAGAGTACAGTAGTCCAAAAACATCCGGTGTTATTGTTTTCTTTCCCTTTCACCTATTGGTCAGCATCTTCTGATCAGCATCCCAGGAGCGACCACGCTGCATGTACGCTGTCAGAACTGGTGGACACCAGCGAAAACCACGCCCTCTAGTGGTCGTAAACACTGGGAATATGTCCGAACCAAACGCAGATCCTTTAATACATTTATCGAATACGAATTGAAGAGTGGTACGGCACATATAAACTATTTATATTCTGCATACGCCCATTTTTAAACTCATTAACTTATTACATTACACGTTTTACGACGCTAGACCATACTTTAGCATTTGAAGATAATTCACTACTCACTCATAGGAGTAGCACAATACCATATTCTGAATCTAATAAAATTGAAAGGCTTTAAACAGAGTCAAATTACTATGCTCTGGTGTTATCCACAACAGATTCACAATATTGTGTAATTACTAATACATTCAGCATCCACTGAACCCTAGTCAAATCCCTTGCCTTGACCATTCCTAATGGCTAATCAAGTAAATAAAAAAAGAAATAAAAGAAATCAGGATTAAGATGAATGATACAATTATGTAATAAAAAATGTTTAACTGTGCACCTTTAATAGTCTGAATCTAAATATACACACAGATAGACAGCACAAGTCTAAAATGGGAAATTCTCTTAATAAACTAAATTAGACTCCACAGCTGCTTGAGGAACCACCAAAAAGGAATGAGTACGTGATAGCCAGTAAATTCCTTGCCTCTCATAGGATAGGAGAAACATTCGCATTAGGTTAGGATAGCTATACACAGTTGTGTGCATCTGAGTTTCAAAAGGCCAGATTAGAACAGTGATATTCAAGGTTTTTGGTGTTTAAGCAGAGTGTGGCAAATGTAAGTGATCCATTATTTCTCAAGTATTTACAGCTCAATATTTTCTTTGGGTCTCTCTCTCTCGACTTATTTGGGAGGTATGAAAACAATGTAAGTAAACAAAAAAGAGGGTCAATGACACATGCGCTTAGTGATTTGTAGCACATGATCCAGCCTTGCTTGTCCACTTACTGCGCTGACATACCCCAGTCAACATGAAGCCTTGGCTAGGCCTGCTGCTAGCTGTTGCCTGTGCTGCAGAAGGTAGAAGGAATCTAAAATTACATTTTACCACGAAGAGCGAGGGGGTTTAACCACAGATTATTATTATTATTGAACATTATTACAGGCAAATATATAGGGATGAGAAAAGATAAAGGTTTTTGTTTTAAGGTGGACTCTGCCCTGCGTGAAAGCCATGTTTGCAGATATGACAAGTGTCCAAAATGAATGTTATGATCAAAGAAGTCAACTTAAATAATGGCACAATAAACTGAAGAAATTTAACAAATATAATTTAGTTTTGATAGGTAATGACTGGATCTGAGAGAAAAAAAACTGCAGGCCTAAATCCTCAAAAAGTAAACACATACTGCTTACTAATGTATTGCAATCAAGTGTACAATTCATGCTAATTAGGTAAAGAACATAAAATACTGGCATATTGTTTTGTGAAATTAGAACAGATGGTCTGCATGCAAGTTTATTCCATTCCATTGTAGAATGGAGATTTATATAATTGTGCATTTTTTAAGCACGTGTATCCAAACAGTCTATAAGAGTAGTATGTACCTTTACTGAACATTTGAGATAGAACATCTGATTTAAATAAGTAACATTTCTTAAAATGAAGCCCAGCCCATTTCAACAGATGCCCTATCAAACATGACTGTCTGCCACTGGCCTACAACTACATCAATGTCATTCTAAGTTGAGCTGTAATGTGTATTGCATAAATAATTACACTAAAACTTTGAAGACCTTTTCCTCCCCCAATACTGTCCTTACTCAACGTCATGTCGCTACCTCATCTCAAGAGTCCTGCATGGACCGCTGTGAGAATGGCTTCAGCGCCAACCACACCTGCCAGTGCGATTTCATGTGCAAATACTATGCAAGCTGCTGCTTTGACTATAACATCGTATGTATAAAAGGTAAGTACCTTCTTCCCTACTGGTTCATCCAGCCGACCCAGTCAAACGTCATCGGTGATGGCTGCCGCTAACCCAAAGAACGTTCCCCATATCTTATGATATATTCCATCAATGTAGGTAATATTATTATGCTCATCTACAGACCCATGTTATATAAACCTAATATGCCAAATTAATTGATGTCACAACTCAATCTGGGGAGCCGTACATTGAAACTGTAAAGGGCAGGTACTTTTTGATAAAATAAATACTTGGCAGTTGATTGGATGAACCATCTGGTCGTTTTCACTGTTGGCAAACCTAAACCAAAGCTATCAATACGACGATGATTGTAAGTTCAGTTGCTACTCAGACACATTTGAAATTATTTCTAGGATTTCCAGACTGATTTAGCGGAATTAAACTGAAGCTTGCAAAATCAGGAAAGTCAAGGCAGTAATATGTAAATAGACCCATGTTATACATAATCAAGGTAATATTATGTAGATCTACAGCCCTTATGTTTAATGATCTCTCATATACCATTTTATGTTTTTCTTATTTTAGTCTTTCAACCATTTATAATCCTTACGTTGTTAATTTTTGTCTTTTCTTCTGGGAAACACGATTGTGCATATATTCCCCCCTCTGTAAAGCACTTTGAGCTGCAATTATTGTTTGAGAAGTGCTATATCAATACAGGTTATTATTATTTTATTTTTTTATAGCTCGTGGAGACACTTTTGTCATTGCAGAGGATGACGACGATGATGACTTTATTGATGCCCCGCAAACACCAAACACTGGTCAAACAACACACACCACCCTGGAAACACATCCAGAGATTTCCAGAACCTTCAAATCTCAGGCGACCACCACTTGGGAACACCCAGTTACCCGAATGATTCCGTTTAAGTGGCCCACCGAAAGCAAAGCTCCTACACCCAGGGGCCGATCAACTCTGGGTGCTCCCAACGCCTCTACCAGGAACGCGGACACAACGACTCCCGCCGCCGACCCAGACACTGAGGTCTGCAGCGGCAGACCCTTTAACTCATTTATGCAGCTGAAAAATGGCTCCATTTTCGCTTTTAGAGGTAAATGGCTGAAGGGGGCATACAGGCATTTCCTTGGTACACCTGAGGTGTGTTCAGAATAGGGGAACATTTGTGAATGATCGAAAATATATTCAATGCCACTTTCTGTTTGCTTTGAGTTCGCCGCAAAGTGCGCAAACTGTTTTGGCAAAAATCTAGAAATACAAAACAGGGGCCACAATTCAATATATTGCAATGTATAACTGTAAACAAGGGGATGTGTGTGTGTGTGTATGTATGTATGTACACACACACACAGTGTGTGTGTGTGTATATATACATACATACATATACACATATATACATACATATACACATACATACATACATACATATACACATATATACATACATACATACACACACACATATACATACACATACACATATATACATACATACACACATATACACATACACATATATACATACATACATATACACAT